>JALNIE010000544.1:0-49105 GCA_026122505.1 Aldabrachelys gigantea
GACTGAGAAACCGGGTGTGGGGAATCCCAGCCGTCTATTGCTCAGTCCCATTATTTGGTCATAGAGGCCAGTAGGCATTAGGAAGAATTAGCTCCTGGTGACATATTAAAGATGATGATTCATGTCCTAGCAATTCTTCTCCTTTTAATGCTGAGAGACACCTCTCTGCCCCAAGGTCTCCAAACCCAAAGTTGTCAGAGACCAATTCCCTGGGCAGTGTCCACCAAGTACTAGAGAGGGATTTTCTTTCACATAAATTGCTTCTCCAAAATTAAACGTGTCATTGTAGCTGCTGATCCTGCAGCCCGTATTCTTATAACTCTTAGTTTAACTCACTATTTATGCACAGAACTGTGTGTGGCTAACCACCCTAGATTGTGCATTTATCACCTTCTAACAGCAGCTGTATGGTTTGAATTAGGGATGTAAACTATGAAATGGTTAGACGGTTAACCGATAAGTATTCGTCTCACCATTCAAATATTGCAGTTAACGCTGGGGTGAGGGGTGTCACATGATGAGATGGGGCTGCAGAAGCGGAACTTTCCCAGCCTCTGAGTTTGAATGTTACTATGACAATTCAATTGTCACCGGCCGGGAAGGGAAGGGAAGGGAGGGGATGCATGAGGCTCCGTCCAAGCTGTTGGTGGGACCCGATGTGTGAGTCTGCCAACCCCCTCCCTTGCGGGGAGAATCCCTGTGATGGGGAACAGGGAGGAGCCTCCTTCCTGAGGCAACGACCGACCGGGGAGAAGGGGCACCTGCTGCAGGGGGTCTGCTTCTTGGTGCCACAGCCTGTCTCTGCCCTCCAGCCACACTGTTCAGACAGCTGCAGCTCGTGCCCCTCAGGAACCTCTGTGTGCTCAGCACGGGTGTGTCTGGGCTCCCAGCCCCACCGTCCCCTTGGCCTCCCGTGGCCGCTGTACAGGCTGGGGATCACTGCCTCCATTTGCATGCCACCTCCTCCTGGCCTGTTTCTGTGTGTCTGCAGAGGCTTTCAAGGGACCCAGTCAGGTCAAAAATACTGTATATTGAAAGCACAGATCTTCACTTGGGAGCCAGTACTAGGCCAGTGCGGCCTCTGAAAAGTGACAAAGATAATATATATGTGAGGTAGATTGTGAACTTGTTAACGATTAAATGGTTAACCAATATAATTGTGATAGTTTAAATAGGTACTTTTAAAAATGATATTTACATCCCTAGTTTGAATCTCTTCTCCCAGCGTCATTAGCATTTTAGATAAGAAACATTTTGTAATGAATGTCATACTGTCCCTCAAAAGGGATTTCCGCCCATAACAAGTATCTTATAGAAGCAGAAAGCAATGCTGCAACAGGAAATAGTAAACAAAATCCAATGTGCTGAGAGTTGTGGTGACACATTTCTGAATTGGATGATGATAAACAGCACAACCTAAGAAATTTCCATCTGACATCCATCTTGAACTACCTGTCATGTTTATTTCTTGGCCTCAGATTTATTGGCGTAGAAGGCACTTAGCGTCAGTTTCTGTTTTTCTTATACTTATATAATCTGCTGGAACAAATGTTTTGAAAAGATATTTTAAAATGTCTGTTAACCCTGTTGTGGGAGGCAGCTGCAGCTCTGAAGACAGTAAAAGAAACACCCTTTGACCCTCCAAGAGCGGCAGGATGAAGATCTTTACCTTGGAAAATGACCTTTTTACAGCCATAACATGAACCAGATGAGTAGGAAAGCTTTAGACATTGATGATGAATGAACCTTTTCTAAGATTTCCAGGGCTGGCCATCTCTCAGTTACTAGAGCTTTCACATTTCTCCCATCTGCAAGGGTAAACCACATTGTGGGTAAACAGAGAGTGAAAGGGAAAAACTCACTCTGTGTGATGACTTTCCCTGTCAGTACTCAGGAAGTGGAACAAGAATTCCTCTTGCTTTCAGCCTCCTCTGTACGTATACCCCATTGTCACCCTGGTACCCCCCACATATGTGCTCTCCTATCTCTGCTCAAGAAGGAAAACAGGAGCTCCTCCGCAGATGGTAATTGCATCCTTATAGGAAGTGTACAATGAAGCTTGTGATTTTTTTTTTATCTTTCAGGTGCTGGAGAATCCAGTAATCGATCCCATGACCGATGACACATTGTGGGGAGCATGGCTACTCTTTCAATTCTCAGTCGGTGGTCGAATGTAACTCACATAGCGAGACTTTGTATGATGGTCTGCAGTTCTCCGCTGATTGCCTCTTTCTGGCCAAAAGAGGCAGTGAGATAACACAGTGTAGTTAACTGAGAAAGGAGACCTTTTCTAATTCTTACCAAGTTCATTTTGGCTACAGTTTTATCAAGAGTTTTAATAGTAATAAACAAAAGCAATGCTCCCTGAGGTTCTTCCAGCTCACAGGCTCTAACTGGGGTAATGTGAAGCTGCATAGCCTGTTGCAGGTATTTAGTCACTGGGTGTATGGAAGTAAAATTGTTTGGGTCACCCCATATTCTATCCAGATAATTTTTCCCAAACCAACCTCCAAGCCATCTGCTTCTGCTCCCTCTCCATTGTGTTTTTTTTTTGTTTTTTTTTTATTATATCACAGCTCAGGAGTCCTACGCTTTTCCTTTTATCTCACCCTGGGGCTAGAAAATGGAAATTGTGAGAGAAATGGGGTGTGGGGGGGAGGTTTAATTTGCACCCAGGCTTAAAAACACTGAGGGGTAAATCATTGTTTAGTTTTTTAAGTATTTACCACAATTGTGTATTTTTTTAAAAAAGATTCTGGCTCACAAAAGAGGATCCTCCTTGCCCAGAGTCCAGGCCTGGGGTTCACTGGTGGATGTGTTGTAATGAAGGAAGTTTGCAAATAAAGGTTATGAATCACATCTCTCTCCATGCTTCATTTTCCACAGAGTAGAATATTATGTGGTTATAAGAAGACTTTTAAAAAGCATAATTCCACCAGGCCTCGGGCACATTTATGGTGTGAACCTGCTACTGCGGGGTATGCAGGGAGCTCTCTCAGGAGTCCATCTCTGTGGTCCTTACGTAAG
Source organism: Aldabrachelys gigantea (assembly GCA_026122505.1). Lineage (NCBI taxonomy): Eukaryota > Metazoa > Chordata > Testudines > Testudinidae > Aldabrachelys > Aldabrachelys gigantea. The sequence goes on from JALNIE010000544.1 coordinate 3,028, forward strand.
TCTCAGTACCTGTGCTGGCATTTGATCACTTTTCCTAAGGTGGTTTCCAGATCTTTTATATCTGAGAGACTTGTGTTTGGAGAGGGCTATATGAGATTGTTGTATTTTAATGAAGGGGATTTAGACTAATTGGAGTGTATTTGTGGTCAGGAGGGGAGCAGTCATTTGATGTAGTGGAGGCAGAGGGCCTCTTTCAAGTCATTTTAAAATGTGTTCTTCCTATCATAGCAGACTGGCTTTGTGCTGTCATTTTCAACACTGACTGGCTAGTTAACCCATCCCTCCCATGTGTAGAACAGTCTTGCAGCATGGAAGGGCTGCCACAGGCCACTTGTCATTCTTAAAAACTACACAAATAATAAAATGCAGTGAAAAAAATGCTGGTCCCTTTAGAGAGCTGATGTTTCAAAGCAAGTCTCAGTCCTGCTTCCTTCTGCCTCCTGATTGGGTATGGATCCTGGTCTGCCTTTAGCAACAGAGACAGATATATCCATCTCCTTTGCAATTGACTGTAGTATGCTGTCGAGCCATAGTGACAGTGGAAGATGGCTCTGTCTGACAGACACATTGGGCTGCAATATCTTACAAGAACAGTAAAGCAATGGGCACTTCCGTTGTGCATCTAATGTGCAAGTGGCCAATGACTAAATAAGCGTATTCTGGAGGAAATGCTTGAATCTTCACAAGACATGGAAAAACAAGCACACAGGTCCAGAAACTGCTTAGAACAGGCAGTTCCAGTGTGATCAGAGGGCTGCACTGTGATCTCAGTCACACTGGTGTCAAATCCAGAGTTGAAGTGGACTTCTGTTACCATTCATGAGGGATCCTGGTAAATGTAGAGATAGGACACCAGAGAAGGTGTTTTATCACTTACCCTAAGAGAATAAGCTTCCAATGTCATTATCTATGATACAGTCATTCTGTGGTATCTGATGTATATACATGGAACCGTGGAGGGTTCCATGTCCTTGTTACTGAAGAGAGAGACCTTGAATTTCAAGGAAAATTATGGCTGTGCTGTAGTGAGTCATATTTCTGGCACCTTCCTCTGAAACATCTGGTACCACTGGCCACTGTCAAAGACAGAACACTGGATTATGAGACCATTTGTCTGACCCAGTGTAGCAATTCCTATGTTCTTAGTGATTACAATTGAAGACACCATTTTCTGAGAGAAATAACATGACAAGGCATGCAGTTGTTTGAGATACTATACTTCTGAGTGCTGGATGCAATTATTCTTTGGTCTCTTACCTTACAACAGCAGTCCACCTTGTATCCAAGAATTTAGATTTTTTTTTTGTGGTGCAGGAATGAAGCTCAAATCAGCAGAATTCCTGAGGCAGACTTATCTGGAGGGGCTGGTAGCTGCTTCATCGTGAAATTTACATGAAGATTTGCACTTAAAGCAGGACAAAACCGCTGTGTTTCACAATTTAATTAATTAATTAAGTTTCCAGATTTGGTACAAGTGCTCTTCGGAGGACAATTGAATTTTCCAGGTCATTTCCCAGATGAAATATTTTATTACTTCTCGTATCTGATCATTTATGGCTTGGTCTATTGTACCCAAAAATCAAAAGAGTGTCTGACCCCCAAACAGTGTTTGCATAATGAAGCCTCAATAATACTGAATTTTTAGGAGAGACTTTGAGGAGATAAGTGAAGTTGAACAGGTATTTGGAAAAGATGTTCTTGCAGAATGTCTCAAAGGATCCGGCTTTTCATGTTGACTTACTGGGAGCAGAGTGGAGTTCAGAGATATGCTATCATGTCCCCATTTGTGAGCTGGCACAGGCAGGCTCCATGGTGAGGGTATAGAAGAAAAGCCAGTGAGTTAGCAGTGTACATCAGTGACCCCCTATTGCTTGATCCTCCCTGCCCTACAAAAAGTGATGCTGAGAGGAGTCTTTAAGGGAGAAGGCAGGGAAATTATTTAAATGATATTATCTAGCACTGTCTGGCTCAGTACTAAAATGATGCACTTTTCATCTTCCCTTGTTCTAGTTTCCTGTGGTTTGCAGCCCAGATATTTTGCTGTGGCTTCCTAAAGGTTTTGCCTATTGATACAACACAGTCAATAGAAACAACAGGAGTGCTCAGGTTCACAGGTTCAGAATAGCTCAGTCAGGGCAAAATCCTGTCCTGCCTACTGTGAGTGTGCTAGCAGGAAAAAGGGTGCAAAGAAAATCTCCTCCTGTGCTCCCTTCAGTGCTAGACCAGGACCCAGCTAACACAATGTTGACCCAAGAAGTGTGTTGCACGTGTTTCGGGAATAGCCAGATCCTTCCCTCCACCATGCATATGCTGCCATATGTAGCAGTACTGTGTGGAGCAGCAGTAAACCTTACTGCTGAGCATGTTGCTGCTCTGCTCTGTGCTGGCACTGCTATCATTCCTGCACCCTTATAACATGGCACAGCCTAGTAAAGGAAAGATTTTGCCCCAGACTGAAAAACCAAGGTTACAGCGTTTCTGTGTTAACATGCAAGAATGGCCCCAGAGACCAAAACCCAGTCTCTGCCTACCCACTGTGTCAAATAATCATGGAAAAAGAGACGGAAATCTGCCATGAGCAACTTCTGCAAATCCTGTTTAGTAGTCACTCTCTGCAACGAGATGAGTGGTTTCCATCCATTTCCAAATAAGCAAGTATCCATATTTCTTAAAACAAAAAAACAAAAAAACCAACAGCCACCACAATCAGCTCCTCTGGAAGTCCCAGCAGAGAGGCTAAGGACTGAGTAGGACATGGAGGCTGAGCTGTCACCTTGCTCGCAAAGGTGGTCCTTCTGGATTAGGAATGACATACATTAGTTGGCAGTTTGGAGAAGCTTTCACTGCAGTTGCCCAGGAAAAGTTTCTCTGAACTCAATCTACTGCAACACCAAAGAGGATTAATTATATGGGTAATTGATTTACCTGCTTCAGATCCCCTGCACAGTCTATGCCAGCAATTGTGTATTGAAACAGTGGATCAGACACCTATCCTAAACAAATGGCAGAAGAAGCAACTTCCAAAGCCAGTATTTTCATGTGGCTGCTCAGCACTTAATTTTCGGTCAGCTTGGGCCTCGTTTTCAGAGGAGCACTTTTAAAAATCAGGCACTGTGTGACTCAAGCTGGGACTCTAAAATAAGAAGCCATTTTGGAAAATGTGGTCTGTAGTATTTCCACTTTGTCTCTCCACTTCATTCATCTTATCCCTAAGGTCTTCCATGACTCAAAATAGATTGTAAGGTTTGAACAGCAATAAAAATTATTTCTTGTGAAAGATTTGGGCCAATTTTTTTTAAGTGGCCACTGATTTGTAGTGCTTCAGATTTGGGTGCCCAACCCAAGTCACCTTGGAGCTGATCTCAGAAATGCTGAACACCAAAACTGCATGCATATGAAGCCAAATAAAGCTGCACGCCCTCAGCTCCTCTAAAAAAACACATGTAAAATATCCTAATTTTTTTACTTTTGATGGTTACTGATTATAGAAGGAAGATTTTTCTCTCTTATTTTTCCCTAGTGTGTTCTAGTGAATTTTTGTGATGGCATCTTATGTTGTTTTCTTATTTATTCCTGTATCTCTAGTTAGTTACTTTTGATTAATTACATGATTGTGACTTTTTTAATGATGGGCATTATGGTCTGAACCAGCCCTCTAAGAGTTAAAGATAAAGCTGCTTTGCATTAGCAGCAATGTGCTCACCATTGCACAAACATTCCACTACTGAGCATGCTTCACAGCTCCCTGTGCATATCTTTGACTCATTCTGGCAAGGGAAATCACAGCCATAATCTTTTATTCAAACATAGTGCTCATTCTTCATGAGCCTCTGAAATGAAAAGTGCTTGAGAATATTGTATTTCACATTGTGAGGGGGTGTTTAGCATTGTCCAAGCATGAGCTAGTGCTTTGAACACGCAAAGGGCTACTGTTTGTAAATGCTGAGTACACCTCTACCCCGATATAATGCTGTCCTTGGGAGCCAAAAAAAATTACCACTTTATAGGTGAAACCACGTTATATTGAACTTTCTTTGATCCACCAGAGTGTGCAGCCCCGCCCCTCCAGAGCGCTGTTTACTGCATTATATCCAAATTTGTGTTATATTGGGTCGTGTTATATCAAGGTAGCGGTGTATTATTAAATATTGTGCTATGACCCCAGGCAGGTTTCACTATACAGACCTCCCTCCCCACTACCCTAGTGAGCAATAGCCTCATTGATCTTGCAGAATTCACTTCCCTTCTCTCTTGAGCAGGGGTCCCCAACGTGGTGCCCGCAGGCACCATGGCGCCCGTGGGGGCATCTGTGCCCACATCCTGGCCGGCAGTCAAGCATCCGCTGAAATTTCGCCGAATTTCAGCGGCATTTCTGCGGCGACGCCACTCAATGACACCACTTGCCACTGACAAGTGACGTCATAGAGAGGCATCGCCGCCGAAATACCGCAGAAATTCGGCAGCATTTCGGTGGATGCTCAGCCGTCCCCACAGGCCTTCAACTGGAGCCCACCAGATGAAAAAGTTGGGGACCACTGCTCTTGAGTACTTCCCCACATTTGCTGACTATGTTCTCACAGCATGATTTCTAGTGCTTTGGTGTAGAACCCAGCGTAATCTCTCACACTTCTCTGTATTTCATCCTTTTCAGTTGTGAGAAAGTTTCAATGCAAATATCTTACAGATTATGATCAAGGTGAAATATGACTAATTATAGACCATACCATGACTGCTTGGCGGACTCTACTGGTTGTTAAAATGGGATGTCTGGCTTGATTAGAAATATGTGATTGAATTACAGTCTTTCCTAGTTTGGGAGAGAGTCAGTTTTTCTATGTGATACTTAAACTATGCCCCCTCCTGTCTTCTGCTTTGATCCCTGTTATATCCTTGGGGGCAGCCAGTTTAGGAAGAAATCACTTGAAGCCAGACAGCAGACAGGTAACAAAACTACCATTTATTTACAGACACAGAGCTCACCCAACCAGCAGAAACTGGCTGGGCTATCTCCTAATAATCTAACTCAGTTGCCATGCGAACAAAAACCATGACAACCAAATACACAACATATTCCTCCCCCCTAATAAGAACATCCCCTAAATAAAACACACACTAGACTAGAGAAGGAGAGTAGACTGCCTCCATTCCCGGCTAAACCCTGGGGATTATTTTGCCTCATAACCATGGGTTTGCCCTAGCTAAAGATCCAGCCGATGAGGTCTTCTGTCTCTAGGTGGATTACGGCGAACTTCTGGTGTAGTTGCACCTGAAGGTACCATGGGCTCAGGGTCTACAGCACGAACAGGTGAGGATGTGGTATCAGCTTGTGCTGGGCAAAGGGGTATCTCAGCCACCGGCAGTAATGGAGGAGAACAGTCAGGAACAGGTGATTCATGATTCGGTGTCTCACCAGAAGAGGTGAAGTCAGACCACTCAACTGCAGATGTGTCCTGAGGACTGGCAAGACCTGGCAACAGCTGATCTACATGTTGCCACCAGGTAAGATTCTCTGCAGTCCGGACTCTGTAGGAAACAGGTCCTCTTTGAGTAATGATCATGGCAGGGACCCATTTAGCTCTGGAAGTACAATTCCAAACCAAAACTGGCTGTCCCGGGCTAAAGATTTGTTCTTTTGCTCGGGTGCCCATCTGATGACTTGATATTGCTGCTGATGTTGTACAATTTGTCAGGGTTCAGAAGGTTTCAGCAGATCAAAGCAAGTGCGCAGCTGTCTTCCCATCATTAGAAAGGCCGGGGATGCCTGGGTCGTAGCATGAGGTGTGTTTCTGTAGGAAAGTAAGAAGGTATCCAGACGCTTTTGAATGTAGTGTTGTACCCTTGCTGATTTCAAAGTGTGTTTCATTGTCTGCACAAATCTTTCAGCTAATCCATTGGTGGATGGATGATATGGTGCTGACCTGATGTGGTGTATCCCATTTGCCTTCATAAGATTTTGAAACTCCTGAGAGACAAACTGTGGTCTGTTGTCGCTCACAAGTTGTTCTGGAAGACCGAAACGACTAAAGAGTCCCCGTAGTTTTTGGATAATACTCTCTGCAGTAGTGGACTGCATTATAGAAACTTCTAGCCATTTAGAATGGGCATCTACTGCCACCAAGAACATGCTTCCTTCAAGGGGGCCAGCAAAGTCAGTGTGAATATGTTGCCACGAGTTTTCAGGCCAGTCCCATGGGTGGAGGGGTGCCCACTGGGGTGCATTCCTCACACCCTGACAAGACATACAAGCTTTTGCCTTCTCTTCAATAGCACTGTCCAATCCAGGCCACCAAAAATAGCTTCGTGCAATTTTCTTCATGCGCACTATTCCACAGTGACCGGAATGTAGCTGTTCTAACATCTGTGATCTCAGTGGTGGTGGAATAATGACACGTCTCCCCCACAACAAACAACCAGATTGGACTGATAACTCCGTCCTCCTGGACATGTAGGTAAGAAGGTCGGGTGAGATCGGAGAGATTTGTCGAGATTTTCTATGCATCACCATGTCCATAACTTGGGACAATACTGGGTCAACGCAAGTTGCTTTCTTTATCTGAGTAGCAGTGATGGGTGTATCCTCTACCTGTTCAAAGTAGAAGATTTCCTTTTGGGCGCTATCTTGGTGTTTGACTGGCAAAGGCAACCTTGAGAGGCCATCTGCATTGCACTGCAGAGTGGATTTCTGATATTTGATTTCATTTGTGTGTGCTGAAAGTAATAATGCCCAACACTGCATATGACTAGCAGCTAATGGGGGAATGCCTGTGTAAGGTCCAAAAATTGACGTCAGAGGTCGATGGTCTGTGAGAAGAGTAAACTTTCACCCAAACAGGTACTGATGAAACTTCCAAATTCCAAAAACAATTCCTAATGCCTCACGTTCGATTTGGACGTAGTTAGTTTCTGCTTTGCTTAGAGTGCGTGAAACAAAAGCAATAGGTCTCCTTTCTCCTGAAGGCATAATGTGTGACACTACTGCTCCCACTCCATCAGGGGAGGCATCGCAGGCCAATTGTAGGGGTAAGGATGGATCACAGTGCGTTAGAACTTCAGAATTTAGCAGTGCATCCTTAGCTTTGTTAAATGCAACATCACAGGCTTCAGTCCACTTCCAGGCCTTGTTCTGCCCAAGGAGCTCATGAAGTGGTTTTAGCAGTGTGGCTAACTGTGAGATGAACTTTCCATAATAGTTCAGTAGTCCTAGAAACGAGTGCAGCTGGCTTACATTTCGAGGTGGGGGAGCCTCCACAATAGCTTTAACTTTTGCAGGGACCTTATGAAGACCTGCAGAATCAATGATGTGTCCCAAATATTTGACAGAGGGCTTGATGAATTCACACTTGTCTTTGCGAACTCCTAGGCCATACTCTTCCAGTCTTTGTAGGGTAGGCTCTAAATTCTTTAAGTGATCCTCTTCATTCCTTCCAGTGACCAGGATATCATCCAGATAGCACTGAACTCCTGACAAGCCACACAAGATCTGGTCCATAGCCCTCTGGAACAGGGCTGGAGCAGACATTATTCCGAAGGGTAGGCGACAGTATCGATAAAGCCCCTTATGAGTCACAATAGTCAACAGCTCTTGGGACTTTTCTTCGACTTGCATCCCGTAAATATGCTTGACTCAGATCAATCTTACTGAACTTTTGTCCCCTAGCCAGGCCTGCGAAGAGGCCATCGATGCGAGGAAGCGGGTATTGCTCTGCACACAACACTGGGTTGACAGTGACTTTAAAATCACTGCAAATCTGGAGAGAGCCATCATTCTTCACTATGGGGATGATAGGAGTGGCCCATGAGCTATGGGTAACTGGGGTTAGGACTCCATTGGTGACCAGGCGCTCCAGGTCTGCTTCAACTTTTGGCCTGATGGCATGTGGCACAGTTCGGGCTTTCAGATATTTTGGTGGATTGTCAGATTTAATGTTCCATGTCACAGTGATTCCCTTCATACTTCCCAAATCATCTCCAAAAAACAGCAGCATGTTTCCTTAGTATAGGGGTAAGACTGGTTTCTTCTTTAGTCATCCAGTGCACTTCTGCCCAGTTCAGCTGAATCTTCCCAAGCCAAGACCTACCCATTAAGGCCGGGTAGTTACCTCTCACCACAAACAGTGGCAATTTAGCAGCCTGTCCATTGAGCTCCACCTTAACATCAATAGTGCCCAACATGGGCACAGCTTCTCCCGTATACGTCTTCAGAACAGTTTTTGTTGCCTTAAGCAGAAGATGCTGTAGCTTTTCTTTATACACAGTCTCAGAGACTAGCGAGACGGCTGCACCGGTGTCCAGTTCCATGCGTATAGGTTTGCCATCTGACAACGGGGTTACCCAGTATTCATGTGAGCCCACTGCCAAAGACAAAACATGCAGTGGCACTTCCTCTTGCAATGAGGTGTCACCTTGATCATCCTGGGTCTGCTCTAGGGTATGCAGGATTCCTCTTTTTGTCAGCCAGACCACAGGCCTCTTTTTCTTTTGTTTACAGGCATACTCAATATGTCCCTTTTTGCCACAGTGTCGACACACCAGGTCCTTACACCAGCATTCTGATGCCTGGTGACCTGGCTTACCACAGTGGTAACATTTTTGACTCTGCACAGTTTTGTGGGTAGGTTCTTATGACACTTTTTGCACCCTAGGGGATGCACCGATGTATTGCGCTTCCTTGTAGCCAGTTCCATGGAGCCAGCAATATCAACAGCCTTCTGTAATGTAAGCTGAGCCTCTGTCAGTAGATGCTTCCGTATAGCTTCACTGTAGAGGCCACACACGAACCTGTCATGCAGGGCATCATTTAACATCTTTTTAAATTCACAGTGTTCTGCTAGCTTTTTTAAAATTGCTACAAATTGTACAACTGTTTCATCTTCTTTTTGGTTTCTTTTGTGGAACCTATATCTTTCAGCAATTACCAGTGGTTTTGGGGAAAAATGGGACCCCAAGATTTCCACACTGTCACTGTGAGATTTAGTCTCAGGCTTCACAGGGTGTAGAAAGCTCCATAGCAGGAAGTAGGTTTTAGCCCCTACAACGCTTAAGAATATTGGCACCTTCTTCGCTTCTGTAATGTCATTTGGAATAACAAAAAGCTCAAAACACTCAGTATACACATGCCACTGGCCTATATTCTCATCAAAAGGTTCCAGTGGCCTGGTCAGAGTAGCCATGATTTTTAGTTTCACTTTCACAGTCAGTGCAAACAAGCAGTTTTTTGTTTGTTTGTTCTTTACCTTGACTTCTACTTCCTTCTGTTACTGGAGCAGCACCGGAATCCCATCCATAGTCGCCACTTGTTATATCCTTGGGGGCAGCCAGTTTAGGAAGAAATCACTTGAGGCCAGACAGCAGACAGCTAACAAAACTACCATTTATTTACAGACACAGAGCTCGCCTAACCGGCCAAAGCTGACTGGGCTATCCCCTAATAATCTAACTCAGTTGCCATGGGAACAAAACCATGACAACCAAATACACAACAATCCCACCATTGCTTGCAGCATTCTGCCCTTGCTGATGTGAAATTCTTGCTTTAATGCAATAAAGATTGTGGCCCTTAAGCTGCTATACTGTACAATCCGTGGTCATAATATCACCCAATCCCCCTAGTCCCAGGTGACCTCCCCAACACATCCCAGTCCAGACCCTCAGCATCTCCGTCTCTCACCCCCACTCTCTTCACCTCTTTGCCCTCTTTACTTCCTGGCAAATTCAAATTCTTCACTGGAGGAAGCTAGTCAGCCTCACCTGGCCATCACTTGGTAATTGTGCCTCTTCTCACTCCTTTCCTCAGTACTTTGCTCCTTTTACTCTCTCCGCTTATCAGAGTCCCTAGGGGAAAAGGTCTCCTTACTGCAGGGGAGGGACGGATGGAGGGCTGCTGTGACGATGTGGTTCTGGCGGGACCCAACTGAGAGTGCCAATTCAGGACCAATTGCTCAAACAGGGCAGTCACAGCCCAAGGCTGGGGTTTTTCCACCTCTAAGGCAAACCAAACCAGCCAGACAAAAATGACTTTGGTTTCACCCCACTGTCTAACCACAAGTCACACAAGCAATTTCCTTAAACACTCCAGTTTCCCAGTATCACCACCAGTGCCACCCGTCCTGGGGATGAATGGTTATGAAAACCAACACCCCAATAAAAGAAAAAGGTTCTCTCGATCCCAAAGGACCAAGTCCCAGACCCAGGACAATATACACATTAGATCTTACCCACAAGTCACGCTGTTGCCAATCCTTTAGAATCTAAAATCTAAAGGTTTATTTATAAAGGGAAAAAAGCTAGAGATGAGAGCTAGAATTGGTTAAATGGAATCAATTACATACAGTAATGGCAAAGTCCTTAGTTCAGTCTTGTAGCAGTGATGGAGTAAACTGCAGGTTCAAATCAAGTCTCTGGAACATCCCCCGCTGGGATGGGTCATTCAGGCCTTTGTGCAAAGCTTCAGTTTGTAGCAAAGTCCCTCCAGAGGTAGGAAGCAGGATTGAAGACAAGATGGAGATGAGGCATCAGCCTTATATAGGCTTTTCCAGGTGTAAGGACACTTCTTTGTTCTTACTGTGGAAAGTGTGATGGGGCAAGGCCAGCCGGCTACAGTAAAGTACTGAGAAACCGTTATGTTAGCCCCAGGCTAAACAAATCCCTAGTATCCTGGTAACCAAATGGCAGTAGCTACAGGTTAATCAAGGCACCTGGAGCCAATTAAGATCTTTCCAGGAGGCAGTGGAGATAGCTACTTTAATTAGAACACCTGCAGCCAATCAAGGCAGGCTAATCAGGGCACCTGGGTTTAAAAAGGAGCTCACTCCAGTCAGGCAGGGAGGAGCCAGAGGAGAAGGAGCGTGTGTGAGGAGCTGGGAGCAAGAAGCTGAGAGTAAGAGAGTGTACTGCTGGAAGATTGAGGAGGACAAGCATTATCAGACACCAGGAGGAAGGTTCTGTGGTGAGGATAAGGAAGGTGTTTGGAGGAGGCCATGGGGAAGTAGCCCAGGGAGTTGTAGCTGTCATGCAGCTGTTACAGGAGGCACTATCGACAGCTGTGATCCACAGGGCCCTGGGCTGGAACTCGGAGTAGAGGGCGGGCCTGGGTTCCCCTCAGACCTCCCAACTCCTGATCAGACACAGAAGGAGCTGACCCAGACTGTGGGTTCCACAAGAGGGGAAGATCACTGAGGTGAACAAATCTGCCAATAAGTGCAGGACCCACCAAAGTAGAGGAGGAACTTTGTCACAAAAGTTACAGCAAAAATGGAGTCTGGAGTCACATGGACCAGTTTCTGTGCACACTGCTGAATCACAAGGCGTATCTGCCTCCTCTCAATGGGTCAGTTGTGTAGCTGATGGTCCTTAATGGGCCATCAAGCAGGCTAAGCAGAGCTAACACCCGCTTGTCTGGGATCTTTCCCAGTAACACAGCAGAAGTTTGAAAGACAGACAGTATACAGCCAATATTCATAACTTCAACTACAAAACGATACAGACAGCATCATCATAACCAGTAACCCATAACCTGGTCTTAGACACCTTATATGACCCCCTTTACATAAGATCTGGTGCCACTATAGGACCTTGGTTGCAACCCATGTTCTATATGGTCCCAGTTTATATCAATAACGTCACAGCTGCTTGCTCCAGGGATGAAGAGGCTGTCAGCAGCAGGGACCTTATAGGCTGCCATTGCAGTGTTGCCATGACTGGTGGGCATGCGGAAGTGTGTGCCTCCACTGTGCACTTTGCTTCTGCAGCTGCTCTCAAGGTTACAGAGAAGGAAGAGGATGCTTCAAACCCTCTCCCCACCTGCAGCCAAGGAGGTTGGCTTTGCAACAAAATGAGGGAGAAAGAAGATGGTTCTGGGAGGGGGTGCTGGCAGCTTTCCCTGCCACCTGCTTCCTCCTTGCCAATGGCCCCTGCAGCTCTGCCTCCTGTCTGCTGCACTCCACTCCTGCTCTATGTCAGTAACAGGAAAGAAACTGATCTAAGACAGCGTTGGTCTTCCTGTTGCTCCAATATGTAGCAGAACAGTGAGGACAAATGACATTTTAACAAGGGAAATTGGGAATTTTCATTGAGAAAATTTTACTCAAAAATTCCCAGATTTGGGGAAATTTCCAAGAATACAGAAGCACTGCTTTGTGCCCTTCCACAGCCCTCCACCAGGGCTGTTTTAACCCCCTCAGGGCAGGAGAGGGTAACCACCCCGCTACAGGCACCATAAATCCTAAGGACGGTCCTGGTTACATCTCCACCACCTCCTTCCGGCCTCCCAGATTCTCCTTTCATCTCTCACCTTCCTCCCCGTCCTCCATCCAGCCAGGCTGCTTGCCCCTTACTCCCTGCTCCCGGGAGCTTTGTGGGCCCCGGACAGGGACAGAGCTGTTCAGGACATGGTAGAGACATGCTGGAGGTGACACAGAGTTCCCTGCCAGCCCATTCCCTGCTCTCTCTGATGGGCCTGGAGTCTGTGGAGTGGCTCAAGAGTCCCTGATCCTTATGAGAGAGGAGCAGGATGTGTTGCAGTGGGAGCTTAATAATCACAGAAACTTCCCAGTCAGGGAGTTCTCTGGTTCCACCTTGAGGCCTGGCTCGTTGTGTGTCTGTCCTCACACTGCACAGCTCTTTGCAGTGAGGGGATTTCACAGGGTGCTGGAGTGAGAAGTTTCCAGCCCCCTTGCAAGGCTCAGCCCTGCTGGAAAACAGCAGAGCCTCCCCTTCTGCTCACCAGGAAGTGCTGGGTGTGGGGATGAGATGCTGGCAGAGCAGGGGCCAGCTCATGCTAAGGTCCATGAGTCTCACTGAACTCTGCCAAATGCATATCTGGATCCAGTCTGGCTCACCCGTGTCTGAGTGCTGTTAAACTGTAGATTTGATTAGAACTGTAAGCATGTGTTTAGACTCTGTGAAATGCTTGTAGGACGCTGCATGTGTTTTTCTCCCTGATATCAGCTCGGCCCGTGCTGGACGGTGATTTTAAGGCCATGGCTACACTCACTCTTAGTGGCACAGCTGTTCTGCTGCAGCTGTGCCAGGTTAAGGTCTCCTGTGTAGCCGCTCTACTCTGGTGGGGAGAATGCTTTTGTTGGCATAGTGAAGCCATCCCCAATGAGGTGGAGAGACAAGGAGGGAAAACTCTCTCTCTCTGTGCTGCTTCGACTTTGAGAGGGCAGATTGCTAAGGAAAAGCAAAGGAGCCCCAGCTGCCAAGAGCGTGGTTTACCCTAGAGGACATACAGACCTTGCGTATTCCAGCAGCTCCACTGGGAACTGCCGCCTGTAACTCATTTGTGTGTATGTGGGTGGGGGGGTGTTTACTTCCTTTAACCTTGTTAAACACGCTCTCATTTCTCTTCTCTGGTCACTAAATCTTTAGATAGCACCTGTAGCCAATCCTGTAATAAACTGTCTGTTGTAACAACTCAGGTGCCTTTGCCCTGGGGTCAGTGACTGGTCCTCTGGGACAGAGAGTAACCTGAATAGTGCTGGATTCTTGGTGTAAGCAGGGCCGGTGCAACCACTGGGCGAACTAGGTGGTCGTCCAGGGCACCAAGATTTGGGAGTGCCGAAAAGCAATGCCCCAATTTTTTTTACAGTTTTTCAGCCTGCCACCCCCCTCCCCGTTCTTCCCCTGAGTGTCCCCCGGCCCCCACTTGCTGCTCCCATGTGCCTCCCCCGGCCCCAGAAGTGTCCCTGCCTCTCTCCTGCAGCTCCAGGCATCAACTGCTGCCATAGGATCCTAGTGCCCCTCAACCACTAGTGGCAGGGCACACTGCCCTTCCCCCTCTGACCCTTCCCTTTTCTGGCAGGACCCTCCACCAGCATAGCCCCCCAACCTGCTGTCAGCACTCCTGCCCCACACTGGGCAAGGATCACCCCCAGTGAGGCTACAGTGAGAGGCAGCAGCAGGGGAGGAGGTGCATATGTGATGGCTGCTCCCCCGGCACCCACCACCTGGGAGGTGAGGGGGCTTCCTGGACCTGAGAGGGGCCCTAGGAGCACCTGCAATGACAATGGTGCAGGGTGAGTGTGCTACTGTGATGGGGAGGGAAGTGGAGGGCCCCTCCCCCAGAACTCACTGCTGCCGGCAGAGAAAGGGCTGAGGGGAGTCCTCCTCTCTGGCCCCATCCCTGGGGCAGCCCACCTGCACCCCAAACTCATCCCCAGTGCTGCCTCACCCCAGAGCCCACACCCCCAGCCAGAGCGCTCACTTCCCCACACCCCAACCCACTGCCCCAGCTCCGAGCCTCTCCCACACCCCAAATCCCTCATCCCGAGCCCCACTGCACACCTCACCTCTCCACCCCTGCCTCCTTCCCACACACCCTCTCTGACCCCAAACTCCCTCCCACAGCCTGCACCCCTCAACCCCTCCTGCACCCCCACCCTCTGCCCCAGCCTGGAGCCTGCACCCAAACTGCCTCCCAGAGCCTGCACCCCAATTCCCTGCTCTAACCCAAGGCCTGCACCCCAGCCCTCCTCCTCTGCACACAAACTCCCTCCCAGAGCCTTAGGTGGGTGGGGGTGTGGAGTTGGGAGGGGCGGGTTCTAGGTACCACCAAAATTTCTACAAACCTGCCACCCCTGCCAGTATCTGGGTTTAAGCCCTGTTATGCCTGCAACAGGCTTAAGCCTGTGAGTGACCCCCATAGCAGCTGCCTGAAGTGCTCAGGGGAATCGCACATGAAAGACAAGTGTGAGATTTGTAAAAACTTTCATCCGAGAATGCAGAAGGTGCACGAGATTCGTTTGAGGGTTCTCCTCATGGAGGCTGCAATCTTTCCAGCACAGGACTCCAGGCCCAGCACCTCAGCCTTGATGTGTAGTGCACCCCTGGCACCTGGCTCAGTCTGGCACCGCTACCCTCGCCAGTGCCCAAGAAGCAGTCAAAATAGTGGGGCTCCTTAGCACCAAGCAAAGCGGGGCAAGGGACATCGGCCAAAAGACATAGTTCAGGCCACCTGCCTGCCCCAGAGCCGCATGGGGGTTTCTCTTTGATTGGCTCCACTAGTCCCCCCAGGGATCCATCACTGACTCCCGGGAGTGGCATGGGATCCAAACTCACTGTTTTGCCAGTGTGTGTGTGTAGGTTGTTGAAATTTGTCACAGGGTGACCCAGAGGATTCCGGGGCCTGGGGTCTTTGGTGGCGGGAGGTCCGTCCGCTCTGGGATCTGCCACAGAAGTGCCCCGAAGACCCACAGCAGGGGCCCCCCACTGCCAAATTATTGCTGAAGCGGGACCTGCCGCTGAAGTACAGCTGGGTCTTTGTGGGTAATTCAGTGATGGGGGATGGAACGCCTGAGCGGCAGTGGGCTGAGCCGTTCAACCCACTGTCAGTCTGGGGTCCCGGCTGCTGGCCCCGCACAGCCCGCTGCCGGTCTGGGGTTCTGGCTGCCAGACCCTTCCCAGCTGGGGTCCCAGCCGCAGGCCCCGCTCAGCCTGCTGCCGGCCTAGGTGAACAGAACCCCAGACCAGCAGCAGGCTGAGCGGACTGGCGACGTAAGATCAACATTTTAATTTAATTTTAAATGAAGCTTCTTAAATATTTTGAAAACCTTGTTTATTTTACAATACACTAGTTTAGTTATATAATATATAGACTTGTAGAGAGAGAGAGACCTTCTAAAAAACTTTAAACTGTATTACCGGCACGTGAAACCTTAAATTAGAGTGAATAAATGAAGACTCGGCACACCACTTCTAAAAGGTTGCTGACCCCTGGACTATAACATAGCTCCAGAATGAATTTTTTTTGAGTTGATATTTGTCTCTGTTACTCTAGCACAGTAAGACCTAGAACTGCTTCTGTGAAATATGGGCTGCTACTTTCTACACCTTGGATTTGAAGCAACATGTTTCTAGTTCCTGAGTTACTTTTCTTCCTTAAATAATTAATTTAAAAGGCTGAATGAGTAAAGTGTTCCATGTTAAGTACGGCACAAAAGAATTGCTTGTCAACTGTAGAGCTCTGAGGGTGAGGGGAAGAATGGGGCACCCTTGAAAAATAGTTGGATATGAAGCAATTGTTTGTTGTAAGGACAGAGAAGGGCATGATTGTGGCTTAGATGATACATTGTGGAATACACATGAGACAGATGTTGTGTGGGTAGAAAGTCTCCAGGACTATAGTGACATGAAGAACAATACACATTTTGAGTTTAAACCTGACACATGCTATGTTTTGACTTTAACCTGTAGTCAAAGGGGAAGGTTTTTGGTAGGTATGAACTTGGGAACCCTTGAGCTGAGCAGTAAAGTGAGATGTCCTTAAATATTGGTGGAGTTAAAGTATGATCATGTGTTGTCAGATAAAGGAATCTTCTCCAAAGTCCTGTCTTATATCAGGAATCCTACTTCAGTTTTTGAACAGGCTGTGATAAGTGCTTGACTCTCTCAAGTGCTAATTTGTTTAGCTGCTGCTCCTAACCTGGGAAAGTGTTAAAATGAGTTATCAATATTTACCATCTGTTCCTCAGGAATGCAGTGTCTGATCAAGTCTTGATGTATTACTGAGCTCTGTTCCTTCCTCCCCTTGCCTGTGTGGACTGCAGAATAGTCTATTACTGTCTAAGCCTTAACGTATAGTACTTTGTTGATATTATTTGTTAGGTGAGTTGGTCAAATTGCACTGTAAGCCCTCAAGCCCCTCTCTCAAGAATTAGGCATTTAAGTCTCTCCCATGTTTTCTTTTCTTCCTCAGGTTTCCTGTAGGCTTCATCTTGAGCAGGATGGTTCCTAGCTTCAATTTTGATACTTTTCTCGAGGAAACCTCTGCCTCCAAAGTGTTTTGTCTACTTGAAATGTTAGTAGCCTCACTTGATCTGGATTTTACCAAATCATTGAGTTTTGACTTGAGCTATTTAGTCCTGTTAAAAAAACAGAGATGTCACATAACTAGTAGTATTCAATGGATCAGAAAGCTTAAAAGCTGTTAAAACTGTAAGGAATTTTAGAAAATAAGTGATAAATATAAAAGGAATGCTTCTGTCTTGTAAAAAAGATATATGTGGCCTGTATTTGATCTCAGTGAACAATAAATTCCATATACATTTTGTATATATTTACTGCTTTGAGTAATTGTGTTCACGGTTGTGTTGTCTTGTAGCTTTTATTCATGTCTTTAATTTCTGTGATGGAAGGTATTGCTATTCAGATGCAAGCATATGGAAGATAAAAAAAAGATGTATTATCAAAGATGTTCACTTTTTTGGCAATGTGCTCTTTCAGACCCAGAAAGCAACAGTTTCTTTGAGTGATGATCCCTATGTGTATTCCACATGTGGCTGCACAAGTGTAAATATTTTTTTATCATTTTCATAGTGTAGTTTAGTATCATAAACATCCTCCCTGGTTAAGGGACACAATCCCTTGTTACTTGGGGACTGTGCCAAGGATCCCAGGCTTCAAGAACTGTCTCACGTTCATTAATTTTTCATTAGCGATGAGTATTCATAGTGCCTCTACTCCCTGGTCGAGGCACACATTTCGGTGAAGTACAGCATCTGTAAGGCCTTCCTACCCAGAACTAGAGTAGCCCGTGAACCCCATCCCTGCGAGTTCCATATCAAAGAGGTAATGAGGTCCCTGGTGCACTCAGATCCTGGCCAAGGAGACTGCCTCTACTGCTATGTAGTGCCCCTCTGAGCACGAGCCATTGTGTGGAGCTGCTGGCACTGAAGCCTAAGGACAGTCCCCACCACTAGAATAAAAAAAACTCACGGGCATAATAGCACCCGGTGGACTACTGATAAGAGATTAGTTCCCTTCCCTACCTGTACTAGGTCAGGTGAGATGCAGCACTTGGATCCAGCGGAGACAATGCTGAAGACCCCCCCCCCCCAGCTGGAGGGTAAAACAAAGAAGAAGCAGGATCTGTTGGCAGCCTTGGTACTGGGATATTTAGAGCATCGGTCTACAAGCATAGCTCTGGATGCCCCAACAGTGCTGCCTCGCCAGCATGCTGACCCAGGTAGAGGCTGTAGGGGTCTCGGAGGGGCTTAGGGTGTCGTGGGGAGCCAAGATACCTATGTCCAGGCCATAGGGGTCCTGGGGGGGCTTAGGGAGTCTTTGGATGCACAGATACCAAGTTTCAGGGTGTTGGGGGCCCGGGGGTCATAGGAGGTTCAGGGGGGCATAGATACCTTTCTCCAGGCTGTTGGGGTCCCTAGGGGCTTAGAGGGCTTGTGAGGGGCCAAGATACCTACGTCTAGGCCGTTGGGGTCCCAGGGGGGTGGCTTAGAGGGTCGTGGGAGGCACAAATACCAATGTAGAAGCTGTAGGGGTCTTGGGGGGTCAAGATACCTACATCCTGGCTGTAGGGGTCCCGGGGGGGCCTAGGGGGTCTTCGGAAACACAGATACCAGTGTCCAGGGTGTTCGGGGCCGGGGGGTCATAGGGGATTCAAGGGGGCATAGATATCTTTCTCCAAGTTGTTGGGGTTCCTTGGGGACTTTGGGGTTTGTGGGGGACCCAGATACCTACGACCAGTCTGGAGAGGTCCTTGGGCGGCTTATGTGGTTTGTGGGTTGTACAGATACCTACTTCCAGACTGGAGGGATCCTGTGATACTTATGGGATATGTTGTGGGGCAGAGATAGCTAGGTCCAGGCTGTCGTGGTCCCAGGGGGGCTTAAGGGGTCTTGCGAGACAAAGATACCTAAGTCCAGGCTGTAGGGGTCCCAGGGAGCTTAGGGGCTTGGGGGGGGCACAGCTACATACATCCAGGCTGTAGTGGTGCCAGTGGGGATTAGGGGTTTTCTGGGGGACAAAGATATCTACGTCTAGTCTGCAGGAGTCCCTGGGGGGCTTAGGCGATTACTGGGGGGCACACATACCTAGGTCCAGTCTGGAGGGGTCCCTGGGGGGCTTAGAGGGTTGTGGGGGATAAAGATACATTCGTCCCAGCTGGAGGGGTCCTTGGGGGGGCTTAGGGGGTTTGTGGAGGGCACAGATACCTACGTCCTGGCTGTAGGGATCCAAGGGGGGCTTAGGCTTAGGATTCCTATGGGAAGGGCACTTGGAGCTAGGGTAAGAATTCCTATGGTTAGGGCTTTCCACCCGAGTGTAAGTGTTCCTAAGGGTAGGGCACTTGGAACTATGGTTGGGTTCCTATGGGAAGGGTGCCCCACCCTAGGATTAGGGTTCCTATGGTAAGGTCACTTGGAGCTAGGGTTAGGGTTCCTATGTGTAGGGGACTTAGAGGATTCGGAGGGGGCACAGATACCAATGCAGAGGCTGTAGGGGTCTCGGGGTGGCTTAGGGTGGCGTGGGGAGCCAAGATACGTGCAAAGTGCTAAGGTTAGGGTTTTTAAGAGTAGAGCACTTGCAGCTAGGGAGAGGGTTCATAAGGGTAGTTCACTTGTTAGGGTTCCTACAGGTAGGGCTTTCCACCATAGGGTTAGGGTTCCTATGTGTAGGGCACTTGTAGCTACGGTTAGGGTTCCTATGGGTAGAGGACTTGGAGCTAGGGTTAGGGTTCCTATGGTTAGGGTTTCCGCCCTCGGGTTAGGGTATCTAAGGGTAGGGCACTTGGAGCTAGGGTTAGGGTTCCTATGGGAAGAGTGCCCCGCCCTAGGGTTAGGGTTCCTATGGGTAGGGCACTTGCCTATATGTAGGGCAATTGGAGCTAGGGTTACAGTCTCTAAGGGTAGGGAACTTGCAGGTAGGGTGAGGGTTCATAAGGGTAGGGCACTTGGAGTAAGAGTTAGGGTTTCCACGGGTAGGGCACCCCACCCTAGGGTTAGGTTTTCTATGTTTAGGGCACTTGGAGCTAGGGTTAGGGTTCCTATGGGTACGGTTTCCTGCCCTAGGTTTAGGGTTCCGAAGGCAGGGTCCTTAGAGCTAGGGTTAGAGTTTCAATGGGTAGGGTTTCCCAGCCTAGGGTTAGGGTTCCGAAGGGTAGGGCACTTGGAGCTAGGGTTAGAGTTCCTATGGTTAGGACTACTGGCCCTAGGCTTATGGTTCCTATGGGTATGGCATTTGGAGGTAGGGTTAGTTTCCAAAGGTAGGGCTTCCTGCCCTAGGGTTAGGGTTCCTAAGGGTAGGGTACTTGGAGCTAGTGTTAGGGTTCGTATCGTTAGGACACTTCGAGTTAAGGTTAGAGTTCCTATGGGTAGGGCACTTGGAGCTAGCGTTAGGGTTCTTATGGGTTAGGCTTCCCGCCCTAGGGTTAGGTTTCCTATATGTAGGGTACTTGGAGCTAGGGTTAGAGTTCCTATAGGTAGGGCATTTGGAGCTAGGGTTAGGGTTCCTATGGGGAGGGCACTTGGACATAGGGTTAGGATTCCTACGGGTAGGGACAGGGCCAGCTCTAGCCATTTCATCACCCCAAGCATGGCGGCACGCCACTAGGGCACTCTGCCGCTCGCCGATCCTGCGGCTCCAGTGGACCTCCCGCAGGCATCCCTGCGGAGGGTCCACTGGTCCCGCAGCTGCGGTGGACCATCTGCAGGCACGTCTGCAGGAGGTCCACCGCAGCTGCGGGACCAGTGGACCCTCCGCAGGCACGCCTGTGGGAGGTCCCCCGGAACTGCCTGCTGCCCTCCGGGCAACTGGCAGAGCGCCCCTCTTGGCACGCTGGGGCCTGGAGCCGGCCCTGGGTAGGGATTCCTGCCCTGGGAGCAAGGTTCCTAAGAGTAGGGCACTTGGAACCTAGGGTTAGTTTTCCCTATGCTTAGGGCACTTGGAGCTAGGGTTAGGGTTCCTATGGGTAGGGCTTCCCACCCTAGGGTTAAGGTTCCTAAGAGTAGGACTCTTGGAATTAGGGTTATGATTCCCTATGGGTAGGGGACTTGGAGCTAGGGTTAGGGTTACTATGTATAGGGCCTTCCAACCTAAGGTTAGGGTAAGTAAGGGTAGGTCACTTGGAGCTAGGGTGAGGGTTCCTAAAGCCCCCCTTTGCTCTCCCATATCCTACACAGACAGTCCCTACTGCGTCACAGTGAAGCACAGAGCATTTCCCACATGGAGCAACTGTGACACCGTGTGGCCACATGGGGTAATGCACAGAGGTTTTTCCCTCACAGAGCAACAGTGTCACCGTGTGGCCACACACGGTAATGCAGAGAGCATTTCCCACATTGAGCAACAGTGACTCTGTGTGGCCATGCAGGGTAATGCACAGAGGAATTCCCACACGGAGCAACAGTGACAATGGATGGTCACATAAGGTAATGGACAGAGCATTTCTCTCACATAGCAACAGAGACACCATGCGGCCACCCCAGATAATGCACCAATGCATTCCCTAAAAGAGCAACAGTGACACTGTGTGGCCACGCGAGGTAGTGCACAGAGCATTTTTCTTATAGAGTGACAGTGGCACCATGTGGCCACATATGGTAATGCACAGAGCATTCCCCACATGGAGCAACAGTGACACTGTGTGGCCAGGCGAGGTAGTGCACAGAGCATTTTTCTTGTAGAGTGACAGTGACACCATGTGGCCATTACACAGAACAGTTACCTCACGGATCAACAGTGGCGCCATGTGGTCACATATGGTAATGCACAGAGCATTCCCCACATGGAGCAACAGTGACACACTTGGTTTTGGGGAGAAGACACCTATGCATCGGGAATAAAAAAGGCTGTAGCCCAAACTCAAAGTGAAGCATACATCCCTGCAGACAGGATATGCATTTTTGGGAAATAAGAACCTTCTTATTCAACTTCTCTATATGCTGCTGCTTGAAAAAGAAGAAGTTGCCTAAGAACACGTACAAAGCAGAGAGAGAAGTTCTCGTTAGAAACAAGCCATATAGAGGATTCAAGATAGTGTAGGTGGCACTCACTCCCAGCAAGAGGGACAAGCAACCAGTGCCACCCTCCCGCCCACTGGGATACCAGCCGGCTAAGCAGTTAGTTAAAAGGGAACGGACCCCTGCAAAGACAGGTAAACAGGAGGACCAAGCAAGCTCAGGGGGCATTTCAATGCACAAGAACAAGTACATCAGAAGTGCCTATATAACCAGTGTCAAGGCCTGAACTGCTGCTCAGAAAAGGGTTCTTCTCAAGATTCGGGTGCCTAATTTATGATGCAGAAGATAAAGGGAGGAGGCGAGAATCGAAGCGAAGGTACAAATACAGCAGCTACATCTTAGCCCCCGCACCGCCTGGAGCCCTCTACCCACGAAGAGCCCCTGTATGCTCCCCAGCCCCTAGCCTCACTTTCTGGATAGATGATTTCCCGCTGCACCGCAGTCCCATGAGTAGAATACGGGGCTTGGACTCCACACCGCCTGGGCCGCCCCCAGCCACACCTGGGATGCCACTGCTTCCACCAGGGCCGGCGCCCCCCTCTAGTTCTGCCTCCTCCTCTTCTCCGTAGCCGAAGTCCTTGGGAAACGAATCTGACGCGCCCAAACTGCCCCCCATTAAAGCCTGCTCCTCAGTCCCCCCTGCCGGGCCCGGCCCCCCAAACTGCAGCGCCATCCCCACAGGCCGCCAGCCTCAGCACTACAGACCCCACCAACCCTCGTTCTCACTCCGCCTAGAGTGGGATGGAAGGAACCCCGGCGTCCTGCCGCGTTCATGCAACCTAGCTTGCCTCCGCGCCGATTGGCCTAACCTGACAATCATGAGTTTTGATTGGCTGGGGCCAGCAGGGTAGGCTGATTGGGATCAGGTGATGAGGCACCTGATTATACCGCTTCACGTGACAGAGGGAGGTCAAGAGGGGCTATGTAGCTGAGAGTCTATTCCCCAGGGGGACACGCCCCACGGAGATGGGCCACACCCTGCAAGGGAGGAGGCGGTGCCTGGGTGGGGTCACATGAATGCACCAAAAACCCAGCGGACCCGTGGGGCAGGAGAACCTAAGAGCGGAGATCGAGACTCGCTTCCCGCTGCTAGGTACGGATGGGAGGGTTGTGATAACTGCCAATTTGGGGGCTAGAATGGTACAAGGCACAACACTCCTCCTGCCAATCCAGTCTAAGGCGACCTGCTACCTGAACACCTCTGCTCCCTCCCCGACCTACCTTATGAACAGTGAACGAAATCACCCTATTAATGTAGAAGTAGCTTAACTTTATATCTGCGAATTAGGGTTGCCAACCCTCTAAGATTGTCCTGGAGTCTCCATGATTTAAAGATTAATGTTTAATGGAAGATTGTCACGTGATTAAATCTCCAGGAATTTATCCAAAGTTGGCAACCTTACAGAGAATACCAGCAACATCTCAGCTGATTTACCAAATGAACTCCCAACCTAAATCATCTGTCAGCCAGACAAAAGTGATAGCACGTGTGGTAAACAGATGACAATCCCAGCCTATAATATGGTGTAGCTAGCCATGGAGACTGCCAGCTTTTATCACCTTAACTTCATCCATTCTTCACATCTTGTCCCTTCACGTATAGTTCATTAAACATGTATTTATGGATTGTCATTGGCGGAGTTTTTGCTGTGCAACTTAATCAATCCTCACATTTATAAATAGCAGGGAATAGAACTCACCTTTCAGCTAATATGAAAAGCAATATTTAATCTTATACAATTTAACTCATTTTTAATACTGCTACTGAAATATCCACTGTACTTCAGGCACTTTGTGCTAAATGAGGCTTAATGTTAGCCTGTTCTGAAAGGCGTAACATTCAAATCACATCAGTTAACTCCTTCAAAAAGCTTATAAAAAGTTATGTTTAGAACTCTACAGAAGAATGTTTGCAGATTACCTTAAGAATCATAAGGCCTGTTTTCATAGAATTGTAGAACTGGAAGGGACCTTGAGAGGTCATAGAGGCCAGTCCCCTGGACTCAAGGCAAGACTAAATACTATCTAGACCGGTGATCCTAGGTCTCCCAGTCAATCACCATCTCTGGGGGCTGACGCCCTACCCCAGCACACTGCTCCTGCCTGCAAGCACACTCCTCCCCCCCACCCCCAGCTCCCATTAGCCAGGAGAGCTACAGACAAAGTGCTTGCAGGGGGCAGCACACAGAGCCACATTCCCGCATCCCCACGGGGCACGTTGGCTCCTTCTGGGAGCGGTGTGGAGCCAAGGAGCCTACCTTAGCCTTGCTGCTCCCGCCACCGCTCAGAAGCCACCACAGGTAAGTGCTGCCCAGAGGGAGGCTGCACCTCAACCCCCAGCCCTGAGCCCCCCTCCTGGAGCCAGCACCTCATGCCCCTCCTGCACCACAGCCCTGACCACCCCCCTCAGCCAGCACCCCATATCCCCTCCTACACTCCAGCCCTGACCCCCTCCCAGAGCCAGCACCATGGACCTCCTCTGGTATCCTAACACTCTGCCCCAGCGTGGAGCCCCCTCCTGCACCCAAACTCCCTCCCAGAGCCTGCACCCCAACACTCTGCCCCACGCTCAGCACAGAGCACCCTCCCACACTGCGAACACCTCTGCCCCAGCCCAGAGCCTGTACCGCCTCCTGAACCCCAACCCCCTACCCCAGCCTGGTGAAAGTGAGTGAGGATGGGGATGGAGTGAATGGGGCAAGGCTTTGGGGAAGGGGCAGGGTAGATCCTGGGTTGTCTTTAGATTTAAAAAGTGATCTTGGGTGTAAAAAAGTTGGAGACCACTGATCTAGGGCATCCTTGTCAGGTGTTTGTCTAACCTGCTCTTAAAAATCTGCAACGATGGAGATTCCACAACTTCCCTAGGCAATTCATGTAGTTGTAAGATGGTTACCAACATATTGCATGAAATGTTTCAAGATATTAATATCCAAAAAAACGTCAAGACAGTAAACTTCTGATGAAGCCCTTTATTCAGTTAAGTAACAAAAAGGTGAAAGCATTCCTATTCACCATGCTTCTCTTCTGGAGGTGGTTCATACTGAGATAGCTGTAGAATTAAAAAAGGAGTGATTTTGTTAGCTATAGAATGTTTAAAAACTCTGAAGGTATATTTTACCCAACAGGAGAGAGGAGTTAATTGTTTTATAGCAACCTTTATTCTACAAATAGGTCCGCTTATTTTCAAAGACTACAAACATATCCGGTAAACTTTTTTTTTTTTTGGGGGGAGTGAGAGGGAAGAGAAAAAACACAATGCACTGTGCAAAAATGCAGCTATTGGGGGAGGGCTTTTAAAGGTGCAGCGCAGGATTTTCAAAAGTTCTTAAGTGACTTATAAAGTCAGGAAATTTCAGCACACAAGATCCATTAAATGCTTTTGACAGTTTTTCCCACTGACAAATATTTATTTTCTTTCTTTAAAGAAGAGAGGGTTTTACATTGTGATTGCTTAATACTGGCTACTCATGAGTTAGTATTGGGAAGAATGAGTGTCCTACATTCTTGTATGCTGTACTGAAATATGCTGGAGTAAAGTGGTCTGACTGCCACCACTAGAATGGATATTAGCTATTCATGAGACTATTCCAAGGAGTAAAGTTTAAAATAGAGGACAAACCTACCATCAGAACCTTAATCTACAATTCACACTGATTTAGTGATAATTTGGCCACTTAAAATATGTATCTAAAATTGGAGAATTCAGAGTATGTATAAAAATTAAGTAGCTGCAGACCAAGTAGATTTCATCAGAGCCTTTGAAAAGAATCCTTGACATAGGTAAGGTTATGAAAGTAAATATTAAAATATCTAGAATTTGCCACTCAGTTTTAATTTTGCATTTAAAATGTTTCTCATTTATGGGTTAGAAATTCCTAGCCTGATTGAAATATTCATCTGGCATTTACAATAATGTTGGATTAAATTTATCGCAGTGTGCTGCCAGCAACAGCTGCTGAAAAAGGTGCTCCATGACTTTTGCACACCAAGCTAGCTACAAAATAAAACGTCTGGACTGGATCTTAGTCAAGTTTTGCTTTTCAGTTAATTACATGTACTGTTCTTCTGCCCATAACAAGAGAATCAGATTAGCAGGTTTTCTCCTCTGCAGAGGGGTCTTTACACAGGCACCCAACTGAAAAGGGCAACTTGCTAGTTACTTAAACTTGTTACAGTTCTTAATGGAAAGGGAAAATAAATGTTTCCTCTTTAATGCTCTGCATGCTAAAAGAGTAATGAAGGAAGTAGACTAGAACACAATTTTGCACACAATCCTCTCATGTACAAGTTGTTCTGCTGCCTTTCAGAAACCCAACAAAACTCAAAGACCGAGGGAAATGGGTGACTTCAGGACAAAAGACAGATGGAACAAAAGAGGTAAAGTGCATAAACAGTAGATAGGAGGGGAGAAGAGAAAGTACTAATCAATAGGGAGAAACATTTCAGAGATACAGAGGAAGGATACAAGGAAATGAGCAGAAAAATTGGTGGTCCTAATGACACTGAATCATTCTTGATTTCCCCAACAAACTTGGTTACTGTCTGAGGACAGACTCTTGCTCCTTTTCACAGAGTTGTGGCATATGGCCCAAAACTCTAACTCTGGCCCACACACTAGGGTATAATTCAGCCCTCATTACTGAATGAGTTTATCAGATCTCTTTCATAGGGAAGTCTCCCTTCTTCTAAAGTCAGATTACTCTCATTTTAAGCCATCCGTGACCAAAAAAAAAAAAATGCCTGCAAGATGCAATAACTGCATCCTTCCTCCCCACACAACCCATCTAATTTTTTCCCCTCTAGGAAGCATTCCCATTTTAACCCAAGCCAGGACCATTTAGATAAGCATGACAGCTTGACTCAGCAGAATGTTCAAGTCAAATACTTATAGCCTTTTTACTGTAAAACAAATGTGGACAAGAGTGATCAAGTGGATATAGTGTACCTGAACTTTCAGAAAGCCTCTGACCTGGTCCCTTACCAAAGGCTCTTAAGCAAATTAAGCAGTCATGGGATAAGAGGAAAGGTCCTCTCATGGATCAGCAACTGGTTAAAAGGCAGATAAAGGATAGGAATAAATGGCCAGTTTTCAGAATGGAGAGAGGTAAATAGTGGCATCCCCCGCCCACTCCCCCTCCTCCAGTGACATTACTGGGACCAGTGCTGTTCAATATATTCATCAATGATTTGGAAAAAGGAGTAAACAGTGAGGCAGCAACATTTGCACAATACAAAATTACTCACGATAGTTAAGTCCAAAGCCTACTGTGAAGAGTTACAAAGGCCTCTCACAAAACTGGGTGAGTGGGCAACAAAATGGCACATGACATTCAGAGCAGATAAATACAAAGTAATGCATATTGGAAAACAATCCCAACTACACATACAAAACCATGGGTTCCAAATTAACTGCTGCCACTCAAGAAAGTCATTGTGGATAGGTCTCTGAAAATATCATTCAATGTGCAGCAGCAGCAGCGGGGAAAAAAAAAAGCTAACAATACTAGGAACCATTAGGAAAGGGAAAAATAAGACAAAATATAACACCACTATAAAAATCCATGGTACACCCAGACCTTGAATACTGTTGCAGTTCTGGTTGCCCCATATCAAAGAAAATATAGAAGAAATAGAAAAAGCAACGAAAATAATGAAGGGCATGGGACAGCTTTCATATGAAGAGATATTAAGAAGACTGGGATTATTCAGCGTGGAAAAGACAACTAAGAGGGGATATGATAGAGGTCTATAAAATCATGAATGGTGTGTAGAAAGTGAATTGGGAAGTGTTATTTACCCCTTCACATAACACAAGAACCAGGGATCACCTGACGAAATTAATAAGCAGCAGGTTTAAAACACACACACAGTCAACCTCTGGAACTTGTTGCCACGGGATGTTGTGAAGGCCAAAATTTAACTAGGTTCAGAAAAGGATTCAATAAGAGGATGGAGAACAGGTCCATCAATGACTATTAGCCAATGGTCAGGGATGCAACGTCATGCTCTGGATGTCCTTAAGCCCCTGACTGCCAGATGTTGGGACTGGACAACAGGGTATGGGTCATTTGATAATTGCTGTTCATTTTCTTTGAGGCATCTGGCATTGGCCACTGTCAGAAGACAAGATACTGGGCTAGATGGACCACTGGTCTGACCTAGTGTGGCCATTCTTATGCATATATGTCTTGACAGCAAATTTAATGGCAGGATCATTAATGGGACCCATGAGTTTATTGTTAAGTAGGCGTTTTCTGGACCAACTGATGGACAAATAGTGCTTTTGTTCTATTGTGGAACTACCACTGATAATATATGGTGTATACTAAGATAGCCGTTTGCAGGATTCAGGCCTGTTTGTGGGCAGTCCCATAATCCATGTAGAAAAGCTTGCATGATCAAAAGTTGTAGAAGGTGAAACATAGTATGTAGTAACTAGTCATTTGGTAAGTAAAGTTACTGTAGCAAACAGCATCACTGCGTGGGAAAAAGTATGTCACACACTTTCACAACCAGCACTGTTTCTACCCCTCTTTTATGTGGCTATTTGCATGTGCCGTTATGGATCAGTATAACTATGGTAACTGTACAATGAGTTATCTGAAAACCTGTCTCAAATATAATTTGGTTTAAGAACAGATGCCCTACTGAGATAGCTGAGAGGTGCAGACAGTCTGTATACCCAAAACAATGACTCTGCCTTAGTTTACACTCAAGTTCCATTCAGAAGGTTTTCACAGTCAGAAAACTAGAGGTATTTTTAACTAGAGGTAAACATAGTATTTTGCATACACATAAAGGCTTCCAGTGGGTCAGATCCTGTGAGGTGTAGAACCCATTAACCTAATAGGTCTCTTCCTCCTTGAATTTATATTCTATAAGAAGCCTTTGCAGTTAGCATCTTTAAAATGTTAAAGCAGCAAAGAGTCCTGTGGCACCTTAAAAACTAATGGGAGTATCGGGGCACGAGCTTTCGTGGGTGAATACCCACTTTGTTGGATGCATTAAAATGTTGTAATCTGTTGGAGAATATCATCTAGGTTGATTTTTACACCATTTTTTTAAGAAGTTAATTCTTATCATTTCCACTCAATTTTACTTAAGTGTGGTACTTGTACTGGTTTCCCATGGCTTTTAAAGAAAGTGAAACTGAGTTGTTAGTCATTTTAGAATATGAAAAGTGTTCAATTGAGTGACCCCTCACCAAGAGCCTGAGACTTGCACAAAGTGACACTGCATTATCACAGATGAATACTGACTATTGATAGAGTAACTAATACCAGTGTGTGTGTCTTTCATTTACATTTTAAGAATATACAGCAATGGAGACTCAAATATTTACCTTTGCTTTTAGTTTTTTGTTTTCTTCCAACACTGCTTCGTACTTTTCTTTCATCTCTGCCACTTCCAGGCGAAGGACCTCTACTTCTGGGTTTTCTGGAGCTGTGGCTCCTATATGATGCTTCAGAAAGCTAATAAAAGTTAAGTGTTTCTTCACTTAAAAATAGCAGCGTGAATTTGAATAAACTACAACACTGGTAGAGAAAGACATAATGGCAGACTGACAAGATACACCAGATGTGTCAGTTTAAAACAATTCTGTTTGGCTTTTTTCTTAACAGAAGGTGGCAACATGACTGTCTGCAGGCCCTTTAAAAACACAAGGAAGGAGAACAGCAAGGTTTACTTAGCTTGTAAAGACGACTGAGAAGGGCACTATTATAAAATAAAAGCTGGAAGATGCTCTTTTTACCCTCTCCCACAACATAAAAACAAGAGAATACTAAACAGTAAGGCAGAAAATTTTAGACCGTAAATACTTTTGTGTAGTAAGCCCTCATAATTCACTGAGGCAGGAGGTCAAAAAGGAAGCCTGGCAAGATTAAGAAGAACTAGAGAGTTGTCACCACTAAACATTCTATTCCAGCAGTTATGCAAAATACACTGTTCCAAACTAAGAGGTACACCTGCAAATAAAAAAGGCATTCCTAGGCAATACTGAAAGGAAGGCAAAAGTCTATTAAACACAAGCCTCTGCACAAAACAACAACAAAAAAAACCAACAACCTGGGTTAGATAAGCCAAAAGCCTCAGGCTGTTGGTAGAAAGGACTTTATCATGCAAGAGTTACATTTCCAGTTCTCTATTGTACTTGGTTGACTGAGTGCCATTTCCCTAAAATTGCTGCTGTTATTATTTAATATGGAAATAAAATTTTGTTTACTCTATATAATATGGAGAACAAGTATCTGCCTTAGACTATGCTTCCATTTTTTGCCTCACATCTGTTTGAAATCAATTCACAGAAGGAAGAAAAAGGATACTCCAGTGCACTGTTTGGTTTTTCTGGCTCTTCATATAGGGCTACCAACACTGTAAATAAAAAGCGTCCAACAGTTGAAAGCAGAAGACACCCCAAATTGCACATTTAAGAAATTGAAATTATTAGTCAAGGGTAATACATATGAGACATAAAAAAAGATTACTTCCAGATTAGTATTCTAAAGGTGATGTTTCACTAATTTAAAAACAAACATTCACATACAAAAGATAATTTTTGACTATAATAAAAGCTAGGACAATGAACAGGTATTAGTGATTATACAGAGTATTACTGAGAGACTCATGTGCATTCAACATAAGTTTTGACAGTTATGTAGCTGGAATTATTTTGAATAAGCTTTTTTCAACAATTCCTTAATGAACTGTAAAGCTAAACATTTGCACTAAATTCTGTATTTAAATAAACACAAACATTGCAAGTGACTTTCAAGCAGTTATTTTTCCATAAACTGACCAAATTAATAGCTATTTAATAATAGTTCCAGGCTATATACATTCTCTACCAGTAAAGTAGTTGCCTGCTATCATATTTGTTACTTATCTGAAGTAATCCACACTACAGTTTACAATCAACATAAATTACGGTTGCTCAGGGGAGTGAATTAGCCATCCCCCTGAGCAACATAATTTATGCCCATTTAAGCGCTGGGGTGGACAGCACTGTGTCAGCTGGAGAGCTTCTCTTACTGATATAGGTACCACCACTTGGCGAGGGATGGATTAATTAAGTCAACTGGAGACCTCTCTCCCATCATCTTAGAGCAGCTACACTAGAAACCTTACAAGTAGTGCAGCTGCGACACTGTAAGCTCTCTAGTGTAGCCAAAGACAAAATCTCCTTTACTAAGTTTGGAAAAGTCAATATTCTCCTCCATCACCAGGCCTCCTTTACTGGGGGGCCAGGGGGAAAACACAAATTGCACCCACCTGCTGCTTTGCTTCTAGTGTGGAAGCAAGAATCCTAAATGTCTCAAGAATGCAGTTGCACTCTTATAGTCCCACACTTGGCTCCTCCATCACCCATCTATATGTTGTGCTCATCTGCAGGGGAACTCAGAGTGTTACATTGAGTATGGTACTCAATAACTAATATTTTGAGTTAACGCAGATGTGCAAAGACAACCACCTGGCACGAACTTCTGAAGTATTCATTGTTCAACGCTTTGTTGACTGAATCCTCAAAAGAGCCTGAGCCACCAGTTCTCCTGTTTGATTAATACTTAGATTTCTGAACTTGGAATGAAGCCAAAATGAATACAATGTATCACTGTCAGTATGTCGGCAGTTGAGGATTTTTTCTTTTTAAACTGATTTGTGACTGGGAATAGAACACCATTGTTGTAGGTACCAAGTTAATGTATTGTCAAGTTAGCCAACACATCTTAACTTGCTAGCCTGGACATTCTCAAGACTCGTTCATGTAATTTTGGACTCCGAAACTTCCCTTCCAGGACAACTATGTAAGCTACCAGAGTTCACTGTCAGTTAACTGAAGAGTAGCTATATCCTTTTAGACTAGTTAGTGAGCAACAACAGCTTTAGAGCCACCAAATGGAGCACGCTGATTTATCTGAAAGTGGCAAAGACATTAACTTCAGCTAAACTTACTCACGTTAAAAAGACTGCATGTGGAGTGAAGTGTCCTCCACACTCTAAATATGTATTCACCATGGAGTGATGAAAGTGAGTAATAGTAAACTGATCTGCACTCACACCATGTTTCTTAAATGAAAAGACGGAATGTATGTGCAATTTAGCTCAATTCTAAAACATTCACTATCATCTGAAACTTTGTATAGTGGTAGAATATCCCTACCAACTGTGGGACAAACCAAAGTGTACTGAGTCTCCAGATGCTCCATTTTACGGAACAGTTTTGACATAAATGCTATGGCAGCACTTAATAAAGTAATTAAACAGAGATTACTTGCTTTCATTTTCATTCAAGGAGAAAATATAAGTTAACTAGAAATATATAAAACAAATGTTTAATATATTAGAAACAAAAAATAAAGAATGGAAAGCTATGAGAACACTTTCTATAATACCCTTTGAATTAGTGTATATATCCCATCCAAAAACCAACAACAAGAATGTTAAGGTTGCACAGTTTAACTTGCAACCTTGACTGTCTGCTTGTGAAAATGTATTATGACGCAGCCTTTAATTACATAAGACTATTCCTGAAACTCAAGATA
The DNA here is from genome assembly GCA_026122505.1 of Aldabrachelys gigantea. Classification (NCBI taxonomy): domain Eukaryota; kingdom Metazoa; phylum Chordata; order Testudines; family Testudinidae; genus Aldabrachelys; species Aldabrachelys gigantea. The sequence continues at coordinate 35,321 of JALNIE010000544.1, forward strand.
CCATATGTTTTCTACAAGCTTAAGTACGCACATGCAGGATTTTGTGATACGTTTTCATTAGCATAATGCCTATTTTCTCTCTGACAGACTTTTGTTATGCACCACTATATTTGCATAGTCTTTTCACTAGGCACTTACGACAAAAATAAGGAGAGGGGAGAAGCATCAGGACTAATTTTGCCATTAGACACAAAAAAACCACAAACAAAAGAAAAACCATGAATGATTTATAGGCTAAGGAACAGCTGAGGAAGTGGATATTTATGCAGTTACAAAACTAAAGAGTATATAAAAATATTTAATTCTCTCTCGAGTTATTTGTATATTGTTTGACTTTTAGATTGTGAGCTATACAGGTGATGAGGGCAGGATAAAAACCAACACAGAATTTCTACTGAACTTGTCACATTTTCTGTTTGTTCATTCAGTATTTAACCCAATGGCACCCCAATCCAGATATGGTGATTTGGGTACTTCCACAACTCAGATTATAGCCAGCGCTGGTAATTAGACATATGGGTAAGGTTGCTTAATATTTTCCATTGAGAGACTCTGTTTCATCAAAAACTTAAGTTAAAAGTAACTACATTTGGACATCTTATGAGTTGTCCTTTTTATTAGTGTCATTTGTGGTTTATAGGTCCAAAATCCTTCAGAGATTGTCATAAATCAGTGTAAAAACATTCTCAACTGTGGGGTGTGCATTGGTTGACCCTGGAGCAGGGGGGGACAGGAGGGGTGCAAGCTCTGGGAGGGCGTTTGGTGCAGGAGAGGGGCTCCAGGCTTGGGCAGAGTGTTGGGGTGCAGGACAGGGTGAAGAGTGTGGGTGCTGGGAGGGAGTTTGGTGCAGGAGAGGGCTCGGGGCTTAGACAGGGGGTTGGGGTGCAGGAGGGGGTGCTGGTGCAGGTTCCAGCCAGGAAACACTTACCACAAGTAGCTTCCAGTCAGCAGCGTAGCAGGGTTTAGGCAGGCTGCCTGCCTGCCATGGCCCCATGCTGCTCCTGGAAGCGCCTGCCTGCTGGCACATCTGTATAACCCTGGGCAGGGGGGGGGAAGGGAAGTGGCTCCGGGGGCAGGCATGGAGACATGCACCCCAGGGGCTGCAGAGATGTGCCAGCAGCCAGCCACTTCTGGGAGTGGCACGGAGCCATGGCAGGCAGGTAGCCTGCCCGAGTCCCATTGTGCCGGATTGAACTCTGCTCTTCGAGTGATTCGCCTGGAGCAGTGCTAGGGTGAGCTCGGAAGGACTTGGGGCCATTCGGTCAGGATCGGAGGCAACTTTTAGTGGCCAAGAGATCGCGATCGACTGGCAGAGGCTCCAGGATCGATCAGTTGATCGCGATCAAGGGGTTGGTGACCACTGATTTAAATAATGGCATAGAGAGTACACTTAGTAAGTCTGCAGACAATATCATGCTGGAGAGGTTGTAAGTGCTTTGGACAATAGGATTAAAATTCAAAATGATCTGGACAAACTGCAGAAATGGTCTGAAGTAAATAGGATGAAATTCAATAAGGACAAATGCAAAGTACTCCACTTAGGAAGGAACATATATCAGTTGCACACATACAAAATGGGAAATGACTGTCTAGGAAGGAGTTCTGCTGAAAAGGATCTGAGGTCATAGTGGACCACAGACTAAATATGAGTCAACAGTGCAACACTGCTGCATAAAAACCATACATCATTTTGGAATGTATTAGCAGGAGTGTTGTAAGCAAGACATGAGAAGTAATTATTCCGCTCGACTCTGTGCTGATTAGGACTCAGCTGGAGTATACTGTGTGCAGTTCTAGACGCCACATTTTAGGAAGGATATGGACAAACTGGAAAGAATCTAGAGAAGAGTGACAAAAATGATTAAAGGTCTAGAAAACATGCTCTATTGGAAGACTGAAAAAAAATGGGTTTGTTTAGTCTGGAAAAGAGAAGACAGAGGGAATATGATAACAGTTTTCAAGTACGTAAATGCTGTTACAAGGAGGAGGGAGAAAAATTGTTTTTCTTAACCTCTGAGGATAGGACAAGAAGCAATGGGCTTAAACTGCAGTAAGGATGGTTTAGGTTGGACATTAAGACAAACTTCCCAACTGTCAGGGTGGTTAAGCACTGGAATAAATTGCCTAGGGAGGTTGTGGAATCTTCATCATTGTCTAACCTGCTCTTAAATATCTCCAAGCATCTCTCAGGGATTGTCTAAATAATACTTAGTCTTGCACGTGCAGGGGACTGGACTAGATGACCTCTCAAGGTCCCTTCCAGTCCTATGATTCTATGAAGCAGATATGATTGAACTCTAAATAGGTCAGAGGGATAGACCCCAGGAAGGTAGAGTTGTTCTTGTGCCACCATTGGCACAAGAACAAGTGGATATAAACTGGCCTTTGTGAAAGTAGAATTAGTTATGTTGTGAAAATAAGAATGGATTAAAGAAATGTTGTATGTACCTTTAAGCAGAAATAAGAAGTGTTGAAATACAGGTGCCAGGAAAAGAAACATTAGGCATAAACAAGGGTGCTAATGGCGAAACATTAACAGAAGATCGGTAATAGTTAAGTAAGGAAATAAGATATGCATGGCTAGCCCAGGTAAACTTATCAGATTCTGCTTCCTTTGTTATCTTGCTAAATGCTCCCCCCTTTTATCTGTATAAATAAGATAGTTTGTGTCTTGTATGGTGCTCACATTATCTGGGTGTATTAGCAGAGCGCTGTGCTAATAAAACAGAGTGGTCTGACAAACTGTGAGTCCTGAGTCTAACTTTGACAATTTGGAGGTCCCACCGAGATGGCAACCGTCTTCACTGGGGCTGTGTGATTCCTGACTGTTTTTGTAAGATGACTGTGGCAGCTGGCACCTGGGCATTTGGCCCGAGCGGTCCTCCTCTAGAGCAGAAAGGTGCACAGCCACAGTGAGGTCTACGCTATCGAACCTGTTGGTTCACACTCTGTTCTGGTAGGGATCCCAGGATCTGACATCAGGAATCTGGTCAGGTAATTATTTCTGTGTTTTTGTCTGGACTGAGGAGTGTCCTGTCTCTGTGTCTATCCGTCCTCTTGTGGAGTGTTTGAGTCTGGGTGCCATCTCTGTCTGGGGATCGGCCGACCAAGGGGTTCCTGTCCCCGCGGTCTGAGTGAGTGGAATCTGCACAATTGCAGACGCACCGCACTTTGGGTAAAACCCCTGGTGTGAAAGCAAGGGCGATTGAGGCAGTAGCCTGTGGGCTCCTTTTGTGTGTTGCACTGGGCAAATTTCCTTCTTGTGTGACTGGTGTGTGAAGTCCTCCTGTATGGGTAACCAGACGTCTAAGTTGGGACAATTCCCTAAATGAACGCCAGCTTATTTTATGTATTTAGGATGGGTCCAGACTCCTGTAAAAAGAGTCCAGACTCCTGTAAATTTCTGGAAAAATGGTCTAGACTAACTCAGGGGGATCCCAAAACTCAGTGGCCACTGTTAAAATCTTGGAACAAAGACTGAGTGGACGTCTTAAAGGACAAACTCGGCCAACCTAAAACTAAATTGGCTAAAGGAGAAGTTAACTGTTTCATGCAGTGGTGGGAAGAGGCAAACCGTAGGTGGACAAAATCAAAACTGATTCTTTAGTGTTCCATTACCAATTCAGCAAGGAGGGTGGGCTCCTCAACTAGCCCCCACCCTTCCTGGTCCCTTTCCTTGAACATTTCTTTCAAAATTGTGAAGTGACCACAATAGCACTCACAAACGGGTCACTGGAAAAAGCAGGATTGGGCCCAGACAAGCAGGCAAGCAACAGATAAAGAAACTGAAAGACAGGTTGAAAGCCCTAAGGGAATAGTGTCAGGAATAAGAAAAGCAGTAACTGCAGGCATGAACCCCTGGAACAATACTTAAAATGGTGAAATCTGAGGTAATAAAGGTGTCATTTTGGGACATAAACAAGTGATTTAAGGAAAAAGAGTGAAAAGTTAACTCTACAGAGGCTGGAGAGAATTAAGCAGTTAAACTTTGTGGAAAATGTTAAAAAGGACCATGTTAAAGAGAGAATTCTTGGTTTCTTTGCAGTCATTCTAAAGGGAAAATGGGCCCTTTTCCAGAAGAGTGCCTGTAAATAATCCATATATATATATATATATATATATATATATATATATATATATATATATATATATATATATATATATATACACACACATACAGCTATGCAAAAACAAAGCAGTATAAAGAAATGTTAAGGAAAAGAAAATGTGTATGTATCTATTTGTCTGTGAAAATATGTAACATTCTAAGAATCTAAACCAACACATCTGGTCTGTAAAACTCCTGTTTTCTAGGTGTGTGATAAATTGGTTTTGTTTTTGTTTTTAATGCCAGTAAAAATTCATTTGACTCTTTAATTCAAAGTTGCAAAACTGACAGACCTTTTTGCAAGACCCAGGTAATTAGTGCTGTTTGGCTTTGGGATTTAGCATTTAACCCTTAAGGGGTAACTTGATTCTTTACAACACTTAAAATGTTTTTAAATAAAAAACCAAGTCATGGCTGCAATAGGGCAGTCAAAATCAGGAAAATAGGGAAAGATTCTGAAGTCTTTTTGTTTGTTTGTTTGGTTTTTTGTAACAATAGCAGATAAGAGCTGTAGTGAAAGAATAAGAAATTAACAGTGACCCTCTGAAGCAACAGCAGAGGTGAGGTACACAAAACAAAAAGAAGCAATGTTAAAAACACTGAGTCTTAAAATAGCTCTTTGTAATCAGACTGTCACTTTGATAAGGGTACATGAAAACTCTGTAAGAACAAAACAGTTACACCTTATGTAAAAATTAATATGGCTAATGTTTTTGAAAAGTTATAGTATAGAAAGAATGTGCATTTTCCCTAGGACATGTGCAGTGTATATTGCAAAAGGGGTTTAAAAAAAATGCAAATGAAATGTGCTGCTGAATTAAAATCCTATTAGGGCTCCAAAAAGAGCGGCAATAGGCTATGTTTTCTTTTTCAGATCCCTGTGTGTTAAGACAGAGTCTCTGAGCTCTGCTGATGGCTTTGAATCCAAAAGCCAAGCCTGTGTTGATGCAAATTACCTAACTGATAAAGAAAGGTGAGAACTGCCAGCACAAAAGAAGCTGCAAATAAAGAACATATCTGGTCAGCAAAGAGATTGCCTACATAAAAGGAATGGTATAACAAGATATCTTTAAGAGATTTGATGCTAATGTTATTGTTAATATTAAACATTAAAATAAATTTAATGTTAGTAGGTACCCCTGTAACAACTTATAGTGTGTATGATTTTTGGAAAAATCCTTTAAAGTAATATGGTAATGATGCTTCTCAGCTATTACCAGTGAATAAACTTAAAGCTTAATACAGCAGGAAAAACATTACAAGCTTGGTCTGCTATATAAGATGAAAAACTTGAGGTACACCACCTCATGAATTTAATAACTAAACAGTGGAATAATTTCCCATAACCGTTAAAAAGTAGAAGCCATTAAAACCTGGCCTGCCTATAAAACAAACAACAACAAAGAAAAAAAACACAGGAAAATATGGGGGTAATTCCTCTGTTTTGCCTGCAATCAGCAAGGGTATTTGTAAAAGAAAGGAATCTTTTAAGTAATAATCAATGCCACCCCAAAAAGGGGTAGAAAAATGTTATTTTTGTCTTTCAGATAATCCAAAGTACTGTATAATGGGGTATGTGTTAATTCTTGGGGAAAATTGTTTAAAAATTGTAAATGTAATGTAAGTACTGTGTTTACCAATAATCACATTTACTATTTGCCACAACAACAACAAAACATTCTCAGCTTACTGTAAGCACTGATTTAGCTGAGTTCTGTATCAGGCTTGGCACTGAATGGCAAACAGTTACCAAATAATGTTACTACCCCTAATTGTTTTTGGTTTTAAATTGTATGTGTTTAATTTAAATGTTTAAAATGTGCTGGTAAATAAAACAAATGTATGCAAAGCTAGAGCCACAGGCCCAAATCACCTCCCAGTATTTTCTATTACGTGGACTAAATAAGAAGTGACATTGGCGATTAACAATCTTAGTGTCAAAAGGGGGATATGTAGGAGCAGGATTTTATAATGTCCCATAAGAATTAATGTATGATTTGATTTCATCCTGCTAACCACCTTCTTTTGAACAGCAGAAAGAAATGACCCTCTGAGACTATAAGATTCTGTTTTCCCATATGCATTACAAATTGGGCCCTCTCTTAACTCTTTGTTTTAAGATTTAGTTAGTAAGAGACAGGATTCTCTATTGTGTCTATATTAAGTAAATTAGAGAAACATTAAAGGCCTGGGTCTCAATGTAAATTGTCTTGGTTATCAACTGTAAAACTTAGCAAGGTTTAATTTGCAATGTTTTTTTGTTTGATATAAAATACTACTGTTTGTATTCTCAATCTATTTGTGTGACTGAGGAATGTATGCATCAGGAAAAGATAAGGTATGAAGGCCATTGTTATAGCCAGAGTCAAGGGACGGTTGTTAAACTATCTGGCATCGGCAGCATGGATGCATGCTTCACAGTGTAAGAAGACACCCTCCCTGGCAAACCAGTCCTCACCTCAGGACCACGCAGAGTCAATTTTGACTCCAGAAGACGACGTAGAGGAACAGCCTGCAATACCTTACAATCTACGCTGTCATAAGGGTTGCCAGAAGCAGACGACTACATAAAGCAAGGCCCAAGAAGAAGCAGTAGTGAGCCTAGCGCCTGCTGCCTGGTGGACATAAAACTGTGACTGCAGTTCCCTCAGTTGAGGTTGTCAGAACCAGAAGGGCCGCCCTGCCTCCAACATGTGCCTCTGGTGGTGCCTGTTCCTCAGCTGCTGGTGTCTTAAGGTCTGGGGAGTCCACAATGACAATTCTTTTATCCAGCAGCAAGTGTGGATAGCTCAGACCCTTATTATTTCTAAATGCTGGGTCTGCAGCCACATCCCAGCCCACTATCAAACTGGTGTTCCTATCCTAGCTATCCCACTCAATTCCCCAGACCTCACTGGAGGACCTTGTCTGTTTAACACAATATGGAACAGTAATGACACCTGGGAAGAGGCTATAGGCAGTTCCTATATCCCACTTGGGGTGAGCCCTGGCCAAAGAAACAGGGGCGATCCGACAGGTGGCCCCCCAGAACCATCAGGCATTGGACATAGTGCTGGCGGCCAAAGGAGGGGCCTGTGCTTTCATTGGAAAACAATAGTCTGTTTATACCTGAAGATACCAATGAGCTAATAGATCGCACTAGCCACTTAGAACATCGCATATCTTCCTCATGAAGAGCCGAGTTCTTTATGGAAGTGGCTAAGTAACCTGTTCAATTTCTCTGGCATAGGAAACTGGTTGTTTCAGGGAGCCTTAACTATCCTGTTTGAAACCTTAGTGATTTTTGTATGCTTTCAGTTAATCTCCTGTTATATCCAGAATTGTGTCACCCAGGTGACTGCCCCAAACCAGAGTGCTAATATGATGATTTTAAATATCACCGATAAAAAAATAAAGAACAATTGATTTGTGGAACCCAGTAATTTTTGGTCATGGCGTGAGCTTGACCAAAAGGAGGGATTGTGAAAGTAGAATTAGTTATACTGTGAAAATAAGAATGGATTAAAGAAATGTTGTATGTACCTTTAAGCAGAAATAAGAAATGTTGAAATACAGGTGCCAGGAAAAGAAACATTAGGCATAAACAAGGGTGCTAATGGCGAAACATTAACAGAAGATCGGTAACAGTTAAGTAAGGAAATAAGATATGCATGGCTAGCCCAGGTAAACTTATCAGATTCTGCTTCCTTTGTTATCTTGCTAAATGCTCCCCCCTTTTATTTGTATAAATAAGATAGTTTGTGTCTTGTATGGTGCTCACATTATCTGGGTGTATTAGCAGAGCGCTGTGCTAATAAAAGAGAGTGGTCTGACAAACTGTGAGTCCTGAGTCTAACTTTGACACCTTTAACAAATTTAAACTTGAAATTAGATGAAGGTTTCTAACCAGAGGAATGAAGTTCTGGTACACCCTTACAAGAGGAGTAGTAGTAGCAAAAAAACCTTAACTTGTTTCAAGACTGAGCTTGATAAGTTTATTGAGGGGATAGTATGAGGAGGTAACCTAAAATGGTCTCCAACAGGCAGAGATGAGGCACTACATGGGGAGAATTCCTTCCTAGTAGTCTGACTAGTGGGTCTTCCCCATATGCTCAGAGTCTAACTGACCACCTTATTTGGTGTCAGGAGGAATTTTCCCATATGAAACTGGCAGACAGCCTGAGAGAAGGGAGGTTTCACCTTCCAATAGGGCATGGGGCACAGGTCACGAGTTTGAACTAGAGTAAACAGGGGCATCTGTAACTATTTTAAATCAAGATTTGATGACTGCTGAAACTCAGACAGAGGTTATAGGCCTATTGCAGGAGTGAGTGGCTGAGGTTCTGTGGTCTGCGATGTGCAGGTTGTCATACTAGATTATCATGATTGTCCCTTCTGGCCTTGAAAGCTATGCAAATGCTACCTGCCTTTAATGCACAGGGGCAAGGACAGAATAGCAATGGGATGGATGGGGAGGCTTGATAGCAGCAGAGTGGGAGAGGGGCAGGAACCAGAGAGCACAGACAGACAGGGTACAAGCAAAGGAAAAAAGTGTTTAGAACTAGAAGCATATTCCCCATCAAAACATAGAATTGAAACCAGGATTATCAAGTAGTTTCAGAAACACTAACAAAATGTGTCTCATCCCTCTCTAGTGGTTAGTCCACACAGATTAAAAAGGTACTGCTGCTATCAGTTGCTCCATTAGCTTGGGAGAGGTTTCTGCAGTGGACCTAGAGCAGGGGCAGGTAAACTCTCTGGCCTGAGGGCCACACTGGGTTTCAGAAATTGTATGGAGGGACGGTTAGGGGAGGCTGTGCCTCCCCAAACAGGCAGGCGTCACTCAGCCCCCGATCTGACCCCCCCCCGCTTCTTGCCCCTGTCAGCCCCCCCTCGGACTCCTGCCCCATTGATCCCCCCTGCTCCCTGTCCCCTAACTGCCCCCCACCGCTCCATCCAACCCCCCTCTCCTTCCTGACTGCCTTCCCTCGGACCCCCGCTCCAGCCAACCACCCCTTCTCCCTGTCCGCCCCTGGAACCCCCACCTGATTGCTTCCCATCACCCCATCCAACCCCTCCTCTCCTTCCTGATTGCTCCACCCGGGACCCCTGCCCCATCCAACCAACCTATTCCCTGCCTTCTGACCACCCCGACTCCTATCCACACCCCCGGCCCCTGACCACCCTGCAAACTCCCCTGCCCTCTATCCAACCCTCCTCCCCCACTCCTTGCCCCCTTATGGCGCTGCCTGGAGCACCAGTGGTTGGCAGCACAGCTGCACCATGACAGGGAGCTGCACTGCACAGAGCACCGGGTCAGGTCAGGCCAGGCCAGGCTCTGCAGCTGCGCTGCCCCAGGAGCTCGCCACCCAGAGCATTGTGCCAGTGGCGCAGTAAGCTGAGACTGCAGGGGAGGGGCCAGGGGCCAGCCTCCCACACCAGGAACTCAGGGGCCAACCTAGAGGTCACAAATCTGCTAACAATCCATATGAGGATCAATACGATTCCACAAGATGGAATTTGGTTAGTTTTTGTTTCTAAATGCGTAATTAAATAAAAAATATGTTAAAGGAATATTCTGATTGCAGAGAAGTGTCAGGATTAAGGCTGCTTGTGCCCCTTTTTTGCATACAGGAAGATCTGGATGACCTTGGAAACTGGAGTAATAGTAATAAGATGAAATTTAATAGTGAAAAGTGCAAGGTCATGAATTTAGGGATTAACAACAAGAATTTTGGTTATAAATTGGGGACACATCAGTTTGAAGTAACAGGGAAGGAGAAAGACCATGGAGTTTTAGTTGATCACAGGATGATTATGAGCCACCAATGTGATATGACAGTTAAAAAAGCTAATGCGGTTTTGGAATGCATCAGGGGAGGTATTTCCAGTAAAGATCAGGAGATGTTAGTACAGTTATACAAGACACTGGTGAGACCTCATCTGGAATTGTGTGTGCAGTTCTGGTCTCCCATGTTTAAGAAGGATGAATTCAAACCGAAACAGGTACAGAGAAGGGTTGCTAGGATGATCTGAGGAATAGAAAACCTGTCTTATGAAAGGAGACTCAAAGAGCTTGGCTTGTTTAGCCTAACCAAAAGAAGGCTGAAGGGAAATATGATTGCCCTCTTTAAATATATCAGAGGAATAAATACCAGAGAGGTACAGTACCAATGTGGACACAAGAACAAATGGATATAAACTAGACACTAGGAAGTTTAGACTTGAAATTAGATGAAGGTTTCTAACAATCAGAGGAGCGAAGTTCTGGAACTACCTTCCAAGGGGAGTAATGGGGGCAAATGACATATCTGGCTTCAAGACTAAGCATGATAAATTTGTGGAGGGGATGGTATGATGGGATAGCCTAATTCTGGCAATTAATTGATCTTTGATTATTAGCAGGTAAATATGCCCAATGATCTGTGATGGGATGTTAGATGGGGTGGGATCTGAGTTACTACAGAGAATTCTTTCCCGGATGCTGGCTGGTGTGTCTTGCCCACATGCTCAGGGTTTAACTAATCACCATATTTGGGGTTGTGAAGGAATTTTTCTCCAGGGCAGAATGGCAGAGGCCCTGGAGGTTTTTTGCCTTCCTCTGCAGTGTGGGGCACAGGTCACTTGCTGGAGGATTCGCTGCACCTTGCGGTCTTTAAGCCATGATTTGAGGACTTCAATAACTCAGACATAGGTTAGGGGTTTGTCACAGGAGTGGGTGGGTGAGAGAGATTCTGTGGCCTGCATTGTACAGGAGGTCAGACTAGATGATCATAATGGTCCTTTCTGACCTTGGCTACACTGGTGCTTTACAGTGCTGCAACTTTCGCACTCAGGGGTGTGAAAAAAACACCTCCCTGAGCGCTGAAAGATACAGCGCTGTAAAGCCTCAGTGTAAACAGTCCTGCAGCGCTGGGAGCAGCGGCTCCCAGCGCTGCAAGCTACACCCCTAGAGGATGTGGAGTACATGCAGTGCTGGGAGAGCTCTCTCCCAGCGCTGGCGCTGCGACCACACTCGAAACTTCAAAGCGCTAAGTGCAAGTGTAGCCATACCCTAAGTCTAAAGTGTGTCATGCACATAGTTACATGATCACATACTTTTTTTAATCCTACAAGACTTCTGACTCATTCATTGCACCAGGAATCAAACAGAACTGTGTAGCAAATGAGGCTTTTGTCTAAAAGAATCCTGCCTCCTTTGTTGTAGAGGCTGAATGTTGTGGAGCAAATAAAGCAGAGAATTATAGGGAGAAAAAGGACAGTCTCATGGTTACAGACCTTGAATGCCACCCTGAAGAAGTGAATGTTATGCTTGCTTCTGCAATGCTGAACAAGTCACTTAAACCAGAAGTCACAGGTGCCCAGTGTGTGGAGTGAGTACCAGGGATCCAAGCCAGTGGGTCAGAGTTGCAGAAGTGGGGGTGTGCTCAACGCTACCAGTGAAATCAAGTAGAACTTGGCTTTGAATATATGAAGTGCTACAGAAATAGTAAATACCCTGGAAAAAATAAGGCCTCAAGTGCCTAACCCGCAGGATTCTCAACAAGGGCTACTGGTCACCTACCAGCTGACAATACTGGGCGGCGAGGGTGCACGGACAGCAGCTGCTAGAGAAAGGCCCCGCAACCACCTGCCGCGGGCACAAGGGCAGGAGAACACGGGGCTTTGCTCCCCGCGCGGCGCATTTCCCTCCCCCCACGCTGGGGGCAGCGACACGGAGTATTTACCTTTGGTGAGCGTGTCCAGCACCCCGCACTTCTCCAGGTAGCGGCGGAACTGCTCTCGCTTAGAGTCCGTGGCCTGAGGGAAGGATGGGAACAACGTTAGCGCGGGGCAGGGCGCTCCGGAGTCAGCCGGCTTCGCCCGGCCTGTGTGAGGAGGGCGCGGAGGCAGCCAGCGGGATGGCGAGACTCCGCGATGGAGGAGACGGGCCCGAGAGGGCGGTGGTTCCGGGAAGAAGTTGCAGTTCCCGCACCTTGTAAAGCGCCATCCGCACCGATCCGCTCCGACCACTGGGCTGCGCTTGCGCCCCAGGTCTTGGGAGGGAGGGAGGGAGGGAGGGGAAGACTCGCAGCGTCCATCAGTTACCATGGACACGGCCCCGCCCCGCCCCGCCCCCAACTTCCTTTTGGCGGCCTCCCTTGGGCCTTTCCGTGCCCCGTGTCTGCTCCACTTTCCTCACCCACTTCCGCACCTTCTCCCGCCTTCCCACCGCAGGCCCTGCCCGGCCCCTTTCCCGGCCTGGCCACTCAGCCCCCTTCCCCCGCCTTCCCTCAGGTCCTGCCCAGCCCCCTTCTCCCTCCCACTCATCTCCCTTCTCCCCTCAGGCCCTGCCCAACCCCCTTCTCCTGGCCGCTCGCCTGGCCACTCAGCTCCCTTCTCCCGCCTTCCCTCAGGCCCTGCCCGGCCCCTTTCCCGGCCTGGCCACTCAGCTCCCTTCTCCCGCCTTCCCTCAGGCCCTGCGCGGCCCCTTTCCCGGCCTGGCCACTCAGCTCCCTTCTCCCGCCTTCCCTCAGGTCCTGCCCAGCCCCCTTCTCCCTCCCACTCAGCTCCCTTCTCCCCTCAGGCCCTGCCCAGCCCCCTTCTCCTGGCCACTCAGCTCCCTTCTCCCGCCTCCCTCAGGCCCTGCCCAGCCTCCTTCCCCCGCCCGGCCACTCAGCTCCCTTCTCCCGCCTTCCCTCAGGCCCTGCCCAGCTCCCTTCTGCTCTCAGGCGGTGCCTGGCCCTCTTCTCCTCGCCGCCCGCCTGGCCACTCAGCTCCCTTCTCCCGCCTTCCCTCAGGCCCTGCCCAGCTCAGCCCCCTTCTCCCCGCCACCCGTTTGGCCAGTCAAACCCCCGCTCAGCTGCCTCCAGCCGAAGCCATTCCCACCCAGTTACCGGCACGTCAGTCACTCAACGCTGAGACCACCCTGTGGGGCGCTGTGCTCACGGTGTCCCGTGGTTGCGCTCGGAGCGGGAAGGCAGGTGCTGCCAGGTGTAAAAGTAAGTGCTGGGATACAGCGTCATACAAGTTGCTGCACAGACCCACTGGCTCTGCTGCTACATGGTATGTAAGTCACTGCAGTGGTCAGTCTGATAAATGCTCGGTGCTACACAGTATCCCTGCCAGTGTCAGGGGGCCGCATGTTAGGCCAGGTCTACACGATGAGTTAAAATCGATTTTAGATACGCAATTTCAGCTACGAGAATAGCGTAGCTGAAATCGGATATCTAAAATCGATTTACTCACCCCTCTTCACCACGCGGGATCGATGTCCGCGGCTCGCTGCGTCGAATCCGAAAGTCCGGTCGTCTAGCTGGAGTTCCGGAATCGATGTAATCACGCTCTGGGATCGAACTATCGCGTCCAGACCAGACGCGATAGTTCGATCCCCGAGAAATCGATTTTAACGCGCCGATCCTGGCGCATAGTCTAGACGGGGTGTTAGATGCCCGGCGGCCGCCACTTTCTATCACTGCCAGGGCAGGGGAGCATAAATTCCTGTCTTGCCTTCTTTAATTCTTCTTCATGATGGGGAAGAAAACTACAGTACAGTGACCTGAAAAGAAGGCGAGGTCCTGTGTGTTTGCTACGGAGTATCTAACAGATCTGCTGCTCAGAACATAAACTGACCACGAGTGTAAAGGGCTTGTCTACACAGGGAAATTATTGCAAAATAAGCTAGAGCAGTGGTTTTCAACCAAGGACATGCGTACCCG
>JALNIE010000545.1:0-42003 GCA_026122505.1 Aldabrachelys gigantea
TACACATCTCACTGACAGAGACGGTTACTCTCGTCCCACTTGGGTAGCGCTTGCCTGGAATCCACAGGATTCACACTGTCACTGCTCTCGATCACTTTCCATTTCACCTCAGGGCTGGACTCCGTCCCCGCGACTTCTTTTCCCTTGGTATGAAACACAACACAAGAGGAAAAGAAAAAGCAATGGCGGTGAGGCTCCTCTTCTCGCTACTCCTGCACCCCAGGGCTTCGGCTTCAACTTCAACCCTCCTCCCATTCTGCCATCACAGCTACAATTAGAAATCTCAGCCCAGGCTCACACCTGCTTGTCTCCCCAATCCTTGGCGCTGTCCAGCATGTCTCCCTCCACACAAGTTACCTGGCCTCATCTTAGACTCCATCTTCATATTGCACTTCTCCTTCCCAGAGCTCCTGCTCTGCTCCTCAGACCTATCTGTCCTGAGCTCTGCAGGCAGAGGGGAAGGGGCCTGATGGGAACACACACGCCCCATTCCACACACCACACAGCATCCACAGGGCTACCAAAACACCTCATCTTTGGCCAAAACCACCCCCCACCCCGAGGGAGCAAAAAGCCTTTGTGAGCACAGGACACACAAGACAGGAAAAGATTAACACCCACACCCAGCCCAGCCAGAGTGGGAGCTTCCTCACCTTCCCGGCCACAGGTCCATGGATGGAGAAGTTTGCTGGGCTGTGGGGGTCCCTGAAGAACTAGCTCAGCATGTGAATGACTGGGATGTATGTGGGGGCCTGACTGTGGGTTGGGGTGTCCAGAAGGACCTAAGGGAAGGGAATAGTGGGATTAGGAATAGAGGAGTGAGGGGCTACCAAGGTGCATTGTGGGAATGTGGGATTTAGAGAGCCCAGAGTGGATGGGTGTCAGCGGGTTGGACGACCCCACAGTGGTTGAAAAGAGGAACCTGGCAGGTCTGAGTGTAGCAGAGATTGAAGATGAGGAACCTCACACCCTGGGGATGGACTGGAGGAGTAGGGGGATGAGAAAGTGGGGCCCAGCAATGAGAAATGGGTTGGAGGCAATTAGGGGTGGGGCGCTGAGGACGGGGATGGAGGCGAGGAGGAGGTCGGTGTCAGGGTGCTGAGGACGGGAAGGAGGATGTTGGGGGTGGGGCAAGAGGAGGAGGTCAGTGTCGGGGTGCTGAGTACGGGGGGGAGGAGGAGGAGGTTGGGGCGAAGGGAAAGGCCAGGTAGAGTGTACACAATGGGGGAGGGGCTGCTGGGGGCTGAGGGATCCCCACAGATGGGGGTGGGGCTGGCGAGAGTGTCAAAACAGATGGGGGGACGTTGGGGGGCAGGTTGGGGGGCAGGTTGGGGCCCTACAGAGGGAAAGGAGGGGGTGGTGCTGGCGGGAGGGTCACAGTGGACGGGGGGGGGACACTGGGGGGCAGGTTGAGGGAGGTTGAAGGCTCTGAGACGAGCCAGGAACTACAACTCCCAGCCTGCCCCGGGCGCTTCCGTCCTCTCGAGCCCAGGTGAGGGCGGGTCCCTGGGTCAGTCGGACACCTCCCGCCCCGCCCCCAGAGATCCCCGGCCCCGCCCTCCCCAAGCTCCGGCTCCCGACGCGAACTCTCGTGTCCCGGGTCTCGGCCTGGCCCCGCCCCCCCGCAGCGCGGCGCCCCCCAGTGTGGTGGGGGCTGCCGGGCGCCTGCTTGTCCCCTGGCCTCGTCTCTGCCCGGCCCGATGTGCCCCGCGGGGCTGCCCCACTCGGGGAGGGGGGTTGGGTGGAGCCCTATGGAAACATGGGGGTGGGCAGGGCTGGGAGCAGGACTCCTGGGTTCTCCCCCCACGTTGGGGAGGGGCAGGGCTGGGAGCCAGGACTCCTGGGTTCTCCCCCCACCTTGGGGAGGCACAGGGCTGGCCGGCTGGGAGCAGGACTCCTGGGTTCTCCCCCCACCGTGGGGAGGGGCAGGGCTGGGAGCCAGGACTCCTGGGTTCTCCCCCAGCTCGAGGAAGGGGGGCTAGGAGTTAGAGTGGGGGAGGGGCAGGGCTGGGAGCAGGACTCCTGGGTTCTCCCCCAGCTCGGGGAAGAGGGGCTAGGAGTTAGAGTGGGGGAGGGGCAGGGCTGGGAGCCAGGACTCCTGGGTTCTCCCCCAGCTCAGGGAGGGGAGGTTGGGGGTAGAGTGGGGGAGGGGTTGAGGGGGGTCTCCTGCCAAAGGGGTAAGTCCAGGAGCTGGTGTCAGGCAGCTGGTCACTTGTGCGCACCGAGTGTCCGATCTGGAAACAGCTGCCTGTCCCCGCACCCAGGGACCGCGTGGCTGGCAACCATCTCCTTGTACCTGAGAATTATCCATACACCCCAGGTGTGTGAGCCCTGCGCTCCCCTGTCAGTGCCTGGGGCACAGAGCCAGGTGTACAAGTCACTCTCTGTGTGGGGATGTCAGATCGTACAGACTTTGCTGGTGATTTTTCTGTAGCCTGTGGTAAAATGAGGCAATTAACTAGATGCGTTGATGGAAGTTCTCTGCGTGCCCTCAGGGGTACACGTACCCCTGGTTGAGAACCACTGATGTAGGGGAACCCAGGCCCACCCACCCCCCATTCTGACTTCCAACCCCGTACCCTGGGCAGCTGGTTCAGCTTTACTTACCTTGCATCAGCCTCAAGTCAGCTTCACTGGGTCACCACGTTCCAGCATGGCCAGGCATCGGAGAGAGGAAGTCTCCTCTCAGCTGTAAAAGCAGCAAGGGCTCCATGAGGGGTCAGTGCTGGTGGAGCAATTATTGACACTTTCGCTAGTCTCCTTTTCAGATTTTGCCCCATTTTCTCTTTAATTCTCCAATGTTAATTTAACAATCTCAGATTTGGGATATTTTCACACCCGTTTGACCTGCAGCAAATTTTCTTCCTTTCTTTGGGAAATTCTCCTCAATCATTCCCCCAATGAGAAGGGGCTTAATGGGTGCAGTTTGCAGAGCCCTGAGACACAGCTGCCTCTGGGGTGGGCTGGGGTGGCCATTCTCTGCTGGCAAGGAAGGGGACAGGAGGAAAAAGTCCCCAGTGGAGACTGTCCAGCACAAGGTTACGCAGTCCTGGTTACTGCTACCCCCAACTGCCAGTCACCTGCCTGCCCCTTCTTCTGCCTCTTCCTCACTGCCAGGGAGTTTTCCTGCTCCACACTCCCTTCACGTACCCTCTGAAAGCACCTCCCCAAAGGGCTCCCTGCCGCCATGTGAATGGTGTGGGAGTGTGTGTGTGGGGGAATTATTACTGTCTGTTTATTGAACTTCCACTGTCCAATTACTCTCACTTAATATAAAATCTCTTCATATTCGGGTGGTTTTCTCTCATTAGCAAATGTTTCTTTTTTAGACCCACTTCTTCCCCAGTTCTCAAAGATAGATATAAAATATCCTGTGTGCAGCAGAGTAGTAGGCAGAGTGGTCCCAAAGTACTGGAGACTTCCCCCTTGGTTTGTGTACAAATGTTCGGAGTTATTCTCCAGCCTATTCCTTATGAATCCTAACATGATGTTAACTTTTTTGCTGGCAGCTGTGAATTGAGTGGAGCTTTTCATTGATCTGTCTGCAGCAACATGCAGATCCCGTTCTTGGCTTGTGTAGCCGATAATCTGTTCTGCTGCTGTCGCTAGGTGTAATGCATGTTCAGTAGGGGTTTCTCCCCTCTTCCCTTTTTGTATTTCCTCTCCCTACTAATGTTGGAGAGTCCTTCTCCTCAGGTTAGTGTATTAATGATCTCATCTTGGGATCATATGTGTCAATTCATTGCTATGTCTTCAGAGAACTATCCCTGATGACTCCAAGAACTCTTTCCTGAATAGCTGTAGCTAAATTAGCCCCCATCATATTGTATGTATAGTTGGGGTTATGTTATAATCCTGTCTAACCCCCATACACATAACAGGCCACAAAGTGACCCCTGCACTGAGCCCAACAACCGGGATTAAACCAAAATATTCCAGTCTTTAGGAGAATATCCCATTGTGTGCCACAGGCGGAGCATAGGAGAGGCAGAGGGGTACCAATACTGGAGGCCCCTGCACTGGAATTGATTTGGTGAGATGTACCCAGCTGATCCGGGCAAGTGACTTGTGCCCCATGCCACAGAGGATGACAAAAACTCCAACATCCCTGCCAGTGTGAGCTGGGGGAAATTCCTTCCTGACCCCAGCAATGGAGATCAGGGAGACCCTGAGCATGAGAGCAAGGCCACCAGCCAAGCACCGGAGAGAAATGGTTTTCTATCTCACCTGAGAGCACTTTTTTCAGCTCCCCCGTGTGGGATGGAGAATCCATCATTGCCCTGGGTACTTTGTTCCAGTGTTTAATCACCCGATTGCAAATGTGTCCCTTATTTTTCATTTTAGTTTCTCTGCCATTAAACTCCAGCCACTGGTTCTTGTTCTGCCTTTTGCTGCTAGGTTAAAGAACCCTTCACGACCCAGGATTTTCTCTTTGGGAGGGGATTTGTGCACTGTCATGAAGTGACCTCTCGGTCTTCTCTGTGATAAACTGAGCAGATTGAGCTCTTCTCTCGCACTGGAAGGCGACTTTTCAGCACTTTTTTTCTCTTCTCTGTCCCCCGTCCAATTTTTCTTTCTTCATCTTAAAATGTGGCCAAGACGACTGTGTGCAAGAGTCCAGTGTTGGTCTGACCAATGTTGTACACAGAGATAACACTAGTGCCCTATATCTAGTCACTGTTCTCCTGTCTGTACATCCAAGGACGACCACAGCATCGCATGGGGATTTCATGCTGAGTTGTTTGTCCGTTATGACACCTAAACCCTTCTCCGAGTGACAGCAGTCTGGCCTTGCTCGTTAGTGAAGCTCAGTGTGTTTGAATGGCCACAGCTTGCCAAGTGCTCCGTAACATGCACAGGGGAATCCCCTCCTCAGTCACCTTCACCTGCTGCTGGTCTCTTTTCTCTTTCTTCTTCTCCGGATCCGCATGTGTCATTGTGGGGGGAATTCTCCTCTTCTCTTTGCCTGGGAGCGATGTGACCCCCCGGATGGACTGGCCAAACCCAGGATTTCTTCAGCCTGAAAGCAGAGGGGAGCCTTCACCCGCTCCCTCTTTAAGGCTCCAGTCCCAGGTCCTAAATTTCCTGCCAAAGCACAAAAATCCACCCTGAGCCCAACTCCTCTCTCGGTGGTGATTTCCTTCTCCCACAAATCTGTCTTGAGGACACAGCCCTGGGAACAGGTGAACACAGCCCCTGAGATGTCCCTTCACAGCCTGCAAGGGGCAGTTCGCCCTATTAAACAGCTCGGGAATGTCGTCTTTTTCTTTTCTCCTTTCAAAAGTAACTTCTTGTATTTCTAGTCTCTTTATATGACCCCCCGATTTGCTGCTTCCAATTCTCTGCTGTGCACGACAGCACTGGATCGGGTGAGGTGCCTGGAGCCATCCTGTACTGGGTACATAGGGGACTTGCAGGATCAGACCCTAAAATCGCTTTGGAGGGAAATTCTAACCCCACCCAACCCCGACCTGTTCCTGGGAGGTGTCAGTACTGACCCAGGCCGCCGAGCATCATGGAGTGAAGAGGCCATTTTTATCAGGAAGTCAGGCCCCCCGGCTGCCCACTGCCTGGATCATCTCCCCCCAGATGACGCGAGTCGCCCTCCAGAGCCATTGCTGGGCCCTGGGAGGCAGCCACACAAGCCATGGGGATGGGCAGCTCCCAGGAATCTCGGCAACGAATCTCCAGGCCGGAGGGTTTCCCCTAGTGCCTGATCCCCCCTCAGGGTCCAGCCAGCCAGCAGCTTCCACCCAAGGCTAGTGCGCTAACAGCAGCAGCGTGGCTGGGGGGGCTCGGCCAGTGGCTTGGGCCAGTCTCCTGAGCATGAACCCAGCTGACCCCAGGAGAAGGACCCAGGTCACCAGCCCAACCCAGCACGCGGCTGCTGCTGCTACCCCATTAGTGCACGAGCTCCCACAGACCACGCTGGGGAGATCCCCCAGCTGCAGGGTAGATGCCCCTGAGCGCCTGGCAGGGCACATCTCCTGGCTGCCCTGCCCTGCTGAGTTCTCTGCTAGGCTGGGTGGATCCAGGGTAAAGGGTGCTGGGTGACAGGGGGGCATTGGATCTGGGCTGGGACTGTCACTCCCCGCCTGCCCATCCAACAGGATCACAGCAAACAAAACGAGCTCAGCCTGCAGGGGAAGAGTTCAGTCCAGGGCCTGGTGCATTCTGGGAGCAGGGATGGTGCAGAGAAGGGGGAGATACAGGGCACCTCTGAACACTCTGAGAAGAACTGCCTGTCCTGACGCACAGCCCCTGTTATCCCAGCCCTGGGCTCCCCTCTCACTGCTCTGCCAGTGCCCCTCACTCCCGATCCACAGACCTCCCTCGCTGTATCTGTGACTTCTGCTACTGAACCACCAATGCATTGACTCCTCTTGTGAGACATTTCTCTGCACAATACTGCTGCTAATCCAGTTACTGACTCCAGGAAACATTTTCCTTAGCCTGGTTCTGTGTGTCACTGGTGTCTATAGCAAAGGCCCGTCCCTGGCCCTGTGGTCCAGACATCCTCATTCACATCAAGCTTCAAGTAAAGAACCATTTCCCATCCCGGTTCTGTGGGAGGGGAGACTTTTAAATGCGCTCTCTATGCGACTGCACATGGCTAAGCAAAGAGAACAAACCCCAAATCCCCCGTGTGCTTTGGGAGCCAGGTTTGTGCTGGGAATTCTGTAGTTCAGATGACTTCATGCCTGGGCATTGTGATTCTTTACCAATTTCCCTGGCATTGGGGTATTTTTGTGTTCAAAGCTGTGATGGCTGAGTGGTTAAGATGTTGGAGTCGAAATCCACTAGGGTTCCCCTGCGCAGGTTCAAATCCCGCTCACAGCGAGGCTTGTGTTTTAGCCAGTCTCTCAACCAGGCAACACCTCTCTACAACCTTGTGAGACAATCTCAATTCTCTCCCCACCCCAAGTAAATCCTGTTCTGCTCCTTTCACAGAGATCCCTGGGACACTACCTCACACTGTGTCCCTGAGGGGTCAGGCAAACTCTTAGCACCTGATGCCTCTGCCACCTAGTGCCCCATAGATCAGCCATAGCCCTGGTTCTGCTCCTCTCTCTAGCATGCGAAAGGAGCCAAGTCAGCGACTCCATGGGTGCTACAGGGCTGCAGAACTAACAGAGAAAAAAAAAAGGTGCCCAGCAGCCACCTCTGCCCCTGCACCTCTTACCTAGCAGGCCTGGCCGACAAGCTCCTCCTCTTCTGCGTCAGCGCCTCCTGCTGGCCATTGATGGGGTGTGCTGGAGGAATGAGGAGAGAAAGAAGTGGATCAGGGTGGAGTAGGAAGAGATTTGATGGTTTGGGGGCAGGGCCTGAGGTGGAGCAGGCACTGAGCACTGCCCAGGAACTCTCAAAGTCAGCGGCTTTGAGTGCAGAAGCCTTCCCTGAGTCTGAGCTGCTAGGATTCCTGCTGCAGAGCAGGTGCCACAAGTCTCAGCCTCTCTGTCCCACACATGGCTCTGGGCACCACCAGGAATCATTTGGCTCGTGGCACACAAGGCAATTTGAAAGCTGAGTCCTTGGACAGCAGCTCAAACCCTAGCCCCGCCCATTAAGAGCCTGATGCTCTACTGACTGAGCTAGCCAGGCTTGCTAAGAGCCTCCACCCCTCCTCTTCTTCTCCACGGCCGCTGCCAATTCCTCCTTCCCTTCCTCCCTCCTGCACCTGAGGGTCACTAAATCTCCTCACCTAGACAGCCAGCCCATCCACTGCACCCCAATCCCCCATGGCTGAGCCTCCCTGCCAAAGTCCTGCACCTGGCTCCATAGAATTAATTTTCATGTGTTGCTAACTCTACTTCTTATGCCCAGAGAGTCTCGGCCCCTCTCAGTAGAAGACCTGAGAAACACAGTGTCTGCCTTTTCTAAAGAAGTGCTCGGAGGGGCTTTTCTCCCTTGATCATGTGGCCTAATGGATAGGGTGTCTGACTTTGGGTTGAGAGTTCAAGTTGCTTTATGGTTGTATTGTTGCAGTTTTGCCTTCATGCTGAAAGTCCTGCTCCCTTCAGGGCTGGAACCTCTTCTTGGCCGCTCAGGCCAGTGCTCTGGCTTCAGCTGGAGCCCCGGGAAGGAGGTGGGGGTTGGGTGTCACCAAGACTGGGGCATGAGCCCAGGTGCTTCCAGTCTAGCCTTTGCCCTTCCTGACTTGCCAAAGATAATGGGCGGCTGCCTGGGCTAGTGTGTAGAGCAGGCGCGCACCTGTCCCTGTGCTTGAGGGGGTTTGCTACATAGCGCCTTGGGAGCCTGGGTGTTTCTCTGCTTCTCGCCAGCTGGGGAAAAGCCTCTTGGGGTAAAATCTCCTGCCCCACTGCAAAAGTGAGCACCTTGAGTGGGAACAGACAGAGGCCACACCAGGGGGCTGGCCCTGCTTTCCTACTGTCATCTGATGTTGGCCAGAGAGCATCAGCAGCTGCCCTGCATGCTGGTCTGTGGGTCGCTTTCAGTGAGTGTTTGCAATGGCAGGAAGCAGCCTGGCCGGGGTCTTTGTGGCTGTCTGCTGGCCATGCATAGGCATGGTTCTCCCCTCCTCTTGCCCCGCCTTCAGTTGCTCTGTGGCTTATAAACCTTCCCTTGGAGCTGTCAGCACCAGCCGCCTCTGCTCTAGGTGTCCAGAGGAGGGAAGGTGTGAGGGGCTCCAGGCTGGACTCCACCTCCCTCCTGCCAAGCCCTGACTATTAATCCCGGCCCTGGCACTCCTTTCTTCAAGTGCCGTGTGGGCCAGAGGAAAAGTATGGCAGCAAGCGCAAGGGTCAAACTTGTGGGCATCAGGTGAAGCAGCAAGAATGCCAACCCCCAGGACTACAGGCAGCTATAGCCACTTCTAGGCCCCAATCCATTGCAGCCATCTCAACCAAAGACCTGGTTCCAGTGGGTGTGAGTCACCCAGCAGGAGGGAAAAGACTCACTCTTAAACAACTAGAAACAGGGAAATTGAGCACTTTGCGCTCCAGGGCTTTACCACAAACCAACACAAGGTCCTGCTGACATTTGAACTCAGACTGTAGGATTCAGAGTCCTGAGTGCTGCCCATTACTCTATGGGACCAGCTTGTGCTCTTTTCTCTGGCCATTGGTGACCCTCACGGGGCTGGCTCGTGTAAAGGACTGTTGGCCCTTTACTAAAACTTAGTGGGGTTTTTGGTTGGCTAGTTCCCAGACCCAATAGAAGGGGGAAGGGTCAATGGGAAATGAGAACCCTGAAACTGACATGCCCCTGGGGTAATGGTCACCATCTGGTAGGGAACATGTGAGAATTTGTTAATGGAGAAAAATTCCTGGTGAAAATTGGCAAAGCTGTGCAGATTTTGAAAAGTTCCAGTGAATTTACACATGAAGATACAAACAGAGAGACAAACACACACAGAGAGAAAGAAAATCACACACTGCCCAGGCCCACACAGACATAAACAAAAACCAAACCCACACAGCACACAGAGCCATATACACATAAGGGAAAGACACACAAAATATAGAAAGAAGAAATCCACGGCAAAAAATACAGCAAAAACCCACAACAAGAAAGCACAAAAAACACATACCAAAAGAATACTAAGCAAAAAAACAATCTGTACGCAAAAATCATACACACACCAATGCACACAAAACTATGCCAGGCATCCACCAAAATCACACAGGACCCACATGCAGATCAACACGAGAGACGAAAACCACATCAACATAGAGAAAGCCAGGCAGGGTGAGCACAAAGGTGGTTTGGGGAGCAAAGACTGAGGGGGAGTCGGGGGCAGTGCTCTCGGCTCTGCCTGACCCCTCCTGACACAGGTGGCCGGTGGAGAGCAGAGCCTGGTAGATCTGTGGAATCTGCCCTGCTCTCTGTAAAGCAAGGAGACCTCGGTGTCTTCTGAGCTGGAATTGTATTTTCTGCCGGGCAAAATGATTGGCAGAAGCTATTTGCTTAAAGAAAACTAGTGTTCTAGATGAGGTTTGAACTCATAACTTCAGCATCATTCCACTCAGCACTGCTATTATATAGCCTGTTCACTAACCCATTGCACTTCTGGCACCCAACTGAGGGTCTTGTCTCCTTGATTCATGGATGGATTAGGGGTTGAGGGGGTTGCATTAGCTAAACCAAATCCATATTAATGGCTGCAGAATGGCAGCAGCAGAGGTGGGGAGCCTCCTTCTCTGTGATAGAACTGGTTCCCCTTCTATTGCTGAGGGGAAGGTTGGTGCTTTGAGCCCACCTGGTGCTGGAATGTCCCATGGGTGAGACTAACAAGACTCTTGGGAAGAGAAGGGAAGGGAAGTCTTTTCTATTTCTGCCTAGCTCCATTGGTCTCCTGTGGCCCTTTCGGCTCTCTGTTCCCCTGCTCAGGAGATGCAGAGACAAGCCTCCATCTGGGTGAGTCACCGAGAGGCTGTGTCCCATGGAGTGTGTGTGGGAGAAGGGGAGGGTTGGATTGGGCTCGAGGGGAGAAGGTTGTGTGTGACAGTGTGTGGGGGAGGGGGATATAAATGATGGAAAACACAGGGGCAATGACAGTGAAGCCCCGTGTCTGAGTGTTATGACCCTGTGTGGTGCTGTCGTTCACCTTCCTCTCCTATGGTCTCATCTTTCATTGAATCCAGCATTTTTTCACTTGTCATCATCCTAGAGGTGTCCCACATGCCTCAGATACAGAGTGTCCCTCTTAGAGATGCCGAGGCCTGGAACTGATTTCAGCTGCGGGACAGCTCTGCTAGGTCTTTATTCATTTGCATAGAAAATGCTGAGTGTTTCAATTCATTTCAACCTGCCCCCCACCCCACCCCCAATTCAGCAAACTCCTGAACATACTGGAGATGGGTCTGGAAATCGATTTTCATTTGAAAAAGTTTTTCAAGGAATCACTTGGAATGGCACTAGGAAGCCATTACCCTGAAGGGAAACATTCACCCACTGATCTATACTCTCAACAGAGAGTGTCATGTATAGCCCAGAGCAGGAACAGCTTTGAACCTGGGAGTTAGTAACTTTATCTCTATACAAACACCACAACTTACAAACTCCCCACCCCCGCTCTGTGTCACCAGAGTACAACAACAACTCTCCTTGGAGCACACACGGCTTCCCAGCTCCCTGCCCGTCAGTCTCTCCAGCATTGCTCCAATCCCTTAAAGCAGGGTCTCAGCCTCAATTTACCTTAGGGCCAGTGCCAGTCCTCCAATCCTCCAGTGGGCCAATAATGTCACTCATACTGCTCAGAACCTGCCTCTCAAAACTTCACCCTCCACCTGCCTAAGGCTCTGGGAGGGAGGTTCGGTGGGGGGAAGGAGGTCTAGGGTTCAGGCACTGGGAATTGGGGTGCAGGAGGGGTGCAGGCTCTGGAGGGAATTTGGGTGCAGAAGGGGTGAGAGACTGGAACTGGGAGGGAGTTTGGGTACAGGGAGGAGGTCTAGGGTTCAGGCCCAGGGTTGAGGCTGGGGATTGGGGTGCAGGCTCTCGGGGGAGTTTGGGTGCAGAAGGGGTGAGAGGCTGGTCTCTAGGAGGGAGTTTGGGTGTGGGAAGGAGGCCTAGGGTTCAGGCCCTGGGCTGGGGACTGGGGTGCAGGAGGGGTGCAGGCTCTGGGGGGAGTTTGGATGCAGAAGGGGTGAGAGGCTGGTCTCTGGGAGGGAGTTTGGGTGGGGGAGGGCTTCTGGGGTGCAGGCTCTGGGGGGAGTTTGGGTGCAGAAGGGGTGAGAGGCTGGTCTCTGAGACGGAGTTTGGGTGGGGGAGGGGTTCTGGGGTGCAGGCTCTGGGATGGAGTTTGCAGGGCCATAACAAGGGTGAGGCAAGTGAGGCACTTGTCTCAGGTGTGCAAAGTGGAGGGGTTCAGCTCTACCATGATCAGTGGCAGCTGTACTGCTGCTGCTTCTTTAGCAGCAATTCGGCAGTGGGTCCTTCTCTCCAAGAGGGACTCAGGGACCTGCTGCCAAATTGCCGCAGAAGGATGAATGAAGTGGCGGCGGCAATTGGGCGACAAATCATTCCCTCCGACAGGGACTCAGGGACCCATCGCTAAAGAGCCTGGAGCCGGCCCTTGCCTCGGGCACAAAAATCCTTGTTATGGCTCTGGGAGTTTGGGTGCTGGGTGCAGGCTCTGGGCTGAAGCAGAGGGAACAGGAGGAGGGGTGGAGGTGCAGGATCTGGGAGGGAGATTGGGGGCAGGCGGGAGGGGGTGTGTGGAGGGAGGGGCATGCAGGCTGTGGGAGGGAGTTTGGGGGCTGGGGGGTGTGGAAGGAGGGTGTGCAGACTCTGGGAGGGGCCAACAGCCACTGGAGCGAGCAGCCAGATGCTGCTCAGCTCCGCTGCACTGCCAGGGCCCCTGGGGGGGAGCGCCCGGGGGTGGCAGGTGGGGCCAAGGGAGTGACCCGGTCCCAAAATTGCTGAAGCCCCATGGGCAAGACCTGGGAAGCAGGACTGCCAGCCGGACAAACACCTTTAAGAGGAGGCATCCCTCTCCCTGTCAAAAACTGATCTTCCTCCTTCAGTTCAGTGACAGCCTGAATTGTTCCTTATCCCGGCAGAGCGAGAGGACTGAAATCAGCAACATCAACCCCCTGTGTAGCTCATAGGGATGGACATAAACACTCCCTGGTATCTGAGGAGATGTTCAGCTTTGCCCTTGGTCAACTACAAGGCTAAAGGGAAAGGAGGTGGCACCAGATATAAAGAGTGAAACACGACACATCATAGTTATGCCCATGGTGGCTTCAAAATCTTTTTATATACTTCTTCTTATCATCAGTGTATTGTTTTCTCAGGAGTCTAGGCCTTGACCAAGAAATTTGTACCTTGATAAAATAATCGACTGCCCCTGGTGAAGGCAGTGGACTTGACACCCACTGGGGTGTCCTTACACAGATACAAGTACTAACAACAATGGCTGCCTTTTAGCCATAGATTTTAGCCATAGATTTTAATCAGGGCAATAAATTGAAATAAACCCCTGTTAAATCATTTCTCAGCCCAAGTCCTTCACCCACATTCCCTAGAGCACTGGGCCACCATGTGGACGTTTCATTTCTGACCTCAGTTTCACACAGAGACACAATTTCCTCTGCACAGATCCATGAACAGCAAAACCTCCCTGTGTCTCTTGTCTGAGCCAGGGCATTTGATTCCAGTGAACCCTTCTCTCCTGCAATGGCAATGGGCAGACAGAGGGGTCGTGTCACCTGCATCCCTGAGAGGGAGATATTGGCTCGGCTCTTTCTTTCTGCTGCTGTTGTTAGTCCAGGAAACATCAAGGGTGGAGTGCAAGGCTGAGTTCGCACACCAACTCCTTTAAATATTTCAGTGCCCCAGAGAAATCCTGCCCCCTGTTATTGGAGTGATGTGCTGGAGATCTGAATAGAAAAATGACTGTCTGAATTGTCAGAGTGGGGAATGAACAACAATCTACAGCAATGTCATTAACCCAAGCACACTCTAATTCTCCTCCAGCCAAAAGGGAAATGGGCAGGAATTCTTGCTGTTCAGCCAAGGACACACTTACACTGATATGCAGCCATGAGTGTGCTGGGGAAGCTGGTCTGAGCAAACAATTGGAAGTGACAATTCAGTGAGAACAGAATTATCGTGTAGTGAAACAATTGTACGTTAAGTAGTTGTGGCCAAGTGGTTAAGGTGATGGACTTGAAATCCAGTTCAGAATGTGAATAGTGACCCCGGCTCCTTCCTGCACCTGCCCTGGATTGCTCCACAGCAGCTTCTTCACCTGCAGAGTCACCCCAGCACAGCAGTGCAGCCGCCCAGTGTTCTGCAGGGGCCCCTGGAAAGGACAGTGGGTGCATCTAACAGCCCAGTGTGCCTGGTAGTGAGGCAGCTATAAAAAAGCAGCACCCTCCCCCTACAAGTACAGAGATTGAATTCCCCAACTTTAATATCATGATCCCATGTAGAAAGCCACACGTGCCAGTTGTATTTTCACAGGGAGATGCAAAAATCAAGTGATACCAATTTTTAAGTTGAGTAAATAAAGTTGAGGAGATAGTTATTAACCTCACAAAAATATACTAAAGATCCCTCAACATAACACCTGAAGGTGAAATATGAACAGAGACAAACCTTGTCAGCAAAGGCTCATTTCCCGAAGGATCCTCAAAATGTTACTAATTCCCACCCCTCCTTCACAGGAGCTCTGTGCAGTGTAACTCTTCTGCAGGCAGCTTCCCATTAAATGCTCTTGTGGGACATTCCCAGACCTGGAAATGTACGAATGACAGAATTTGAAGCGCAAACCTGGCTCCCCAGACAAGGTGGGATTTAAGTGTTTTGTCCCTGTCACTTAGTCTTTGTCAATAGTACAGACGCCATGGTGGACTCTAGGCTCTGCTTGAGGGATCCTGGCTCAGGGGCTGATGGGGGAGAAAGGATTGTAGATCCTGACCTGCCCTCTGGAGAAGAGCTAATAATTGAAGGGGGCATTATTGACTCCTCCCCTGCCTCAGTGTCCTTGGGCTGGAGCTTTACATTCCACAGGGCTAAATGAGGAGGTAATGCCATTTGGTTAATGAAAGCCAGTGCTCTAGGTGAAGTTTGAACTCACAACTTCAGCATAGCTCTTCTCAATACTGCTCTATAAGTGCTGTGCGCTAACCAATTGTGCCACTAGGGCACTTGTTAGTTAGTATTTTCTGAGACCCCCTACACTGATAAAGCCAAGGCGTGACCCAAAGCATTCTCAGTGGAGCTAAGAGCAGAGAGCGACAAGTGTTGCACTCGGTAGGGTGGATTCTTCTTAAAGATTCCAGGCACTATTTGACCCTTTTGTTCTTCCCTGTGTAATAACAGAGCTGATTAAGACTCAATGGAGAGTCTTGCTGCAAACCAACCGACCTGAAATCACTGTTAACCAGCTCTAAGCATTAGTCCTGTTTTGGGACAGTGTCTCTCATGCAAGAAACTGCCCAGGCTGCCCTAGCAATGAGACTCCCTCATTAACAGCTGAAATCAGGGAGAGCTGTGTGAAGTGCAGGGCCCCAGGGGTGTCTGAATAGGGGGAAACAACACCCCAGGACTTTTAAAAATGGGAGGGCTCTGCCTTACCACTTTGGAATGACTGTAAGCATGGCAAATGCTGGTCTGTGGATGGCCTTCACTGGGGGTTCGGCATGCCAGGGAGCAGGAAGCAGGCTGGCCGGGTGTCTTTGTGGCTGTCTGCTGGCCACACAGAGGCATGGTTCTCCCCTCCTCATGCCCTAGTGTATGGCTTTTTAACCTTCCCTTGGAGCTGTCAGCACCAGCTGCCTCTGTTCTAGGTGCCCAGAGCAGGAAAGGTGTGTTGGGCTCCAGCCTGGGACTCTCTCTCCCTCCTGCCTAGCTCTGACTATGAAGCCTGGCCCTGGCACTCCTTCCTTTGAATGTCATGTGGGCAAGAGGAAGAGTGTGGCAGCTGCAGGGACCAAAGTTGTGGATATCAGGTGAAGCCGTGAGAAACAACCATATGGCCAACCCGCAGGGCTTTCTAGCCAGAGTGTTAAATTCTAGGACCCCAAGCTATAGCAGCCAGCCCATTGAACCGGCCGGACCAAAGACCTATCTCCAGTGGGCATCAGTCACCCAGCATGAGGGAAAAAACTCCCTCTAGTTCACCCTGAGAGAGGGGAGCCAAGCACATTGAGCGCCATGGCTTTACAGGAAACCAACATACCTGGCATAACTCCCACTAAGATTTAAACTTAGATTCCAAGTCCTGAGTGCTGCCCATTACACCATGGGACCTGCTGCCACTTCATTTTCTAGACCCCTGTGTCTCTTAGCTGGCTGGTTTGCACTCTGCACTTATTGCTGCCCACCAGCGGCTTCCTCTCGCAGGACTCTCTCCTCCTCCATCGACTGTGGTCCTGCACTATCAGATCTGCGGGTCCTGCCCTGAGTCCCCGCATCCCCCTGCTTTGTCTCCATTCCCTGCAGGCCACAAAAATGTCAGGGGAGGCCGCCCCTTCCTTCACTTGGTGTTCCCGTTCAAATTGGCCAGCTGCAGACTCATCTCCTGGAACTCAGCCAGCTGTCGCTTGATCCGGTCGTACAGTCACACGCTGACTGGTTCCTCAGCCTGGATGCTCTTGTGGAAATCCCACAGGTGATGCTGCAGGACTTGGCACTGTTGGTTTCTTTAATATTGTGGTGTTTTCCCAGCTGCTGGAACAAAGCCACCAACTCCTCCCTCACCAACTTCCATCAATCCCCCTGGTTGCCATAGAACCCTCTGATGCTTTCCCGTTCTGCCAACACAACCAGGTCTCGCCCCCCTGCTCCTTTATCTTGCAAGCTCTGGATGTTCAGCTTCCAATATCCTCTGCCTTGGGTCAGGGAACCGCTCACACTGAGCACACGGTGAGAGCTGTGAGATCCGAACAGTCCATTGGCACCACCCTAAACTCGCAGTGTAGACCAGATCTAGGTAAATCCTGTTCTGCTCCTTTCATAGAGACGCCTGGGACACCACCTCACACTGTGTCCCCTGAGGGGTCAGGCAAACTCTCAGCACCTGTAGCCACTGCCACTCACCTAGCGCCCCATAGATCAGCCATAGTCCTGGCTGCTGCTCTATAAAGAGTGTGAAAGGAGCCAAGTCAGCGACTCCATGGGAGCCATGGGGCTGCAGAACCAACAGGGAAAAAATAGGTGCTCAGGGCCCACTGGCAGACAGCTCCCCCACACACACACTACAGGTCTTGCCAACAAGCTCCTCCTCTTCCTCTTCAGCACCTCCCACCTGCCAGAGATCAGCTCTTCAGTGGGGCGCAGGATGCGCTGGGTGGGGAGGGAGAGGAGCAGGGACGAGAGGAGGCGGGGGAGGGAGAGGAATGGGGCAGGAAAATGCAGGGCTGGAAGAGATGGGGGTTTGGGGGAAGGAGTGGAGTGGGGGCAGGGCCAGGGGAGGAAAGGGGGGATTTGTCCCAGACCCCAGACCCCTCTAGGGCCGGCCCTGAAGGGAACCACTGACTATCATGGTGACAATAGAACTGACCAGCATTGCTGGGGAGACAGAGGGAGATTCGCACTCACCAGGTCTCTGCTCTCCCCCATGGTGAGCCAGACACTGCTCTCTCCTGGCTCTCACTCTAGCAGCTGGACACCAAGGAGCCATTTCCCCACAGGAAGTGCATTGGGTGCCCCTGTGGTGCTCGGGGGACTGGCGCTGCTGCTGCCTGTGGGGCTGGCAGGGGGGCTGATATCTGCACAGACTCTCAGCTGCCGAGCCGACCAATACAGACGCTTTCCAGAGCACTGAGCAGCATCCACCCATGCAGCCAGGCAATGAGCATTTCCCACAGCCTGGAGCTGAGGGGGAGGCGGCAGCTGCTGTTCCAGCTCCTGGGGGACAGGCCCTGTCAGCCAACAGCCATTTCTTACTCACCACAGCTAAGGGCTTTGGGTTCTTCCGGTGGGAGTGTGGAGCAGCCGTTCGTTTTCCTGTTCGCACTCCTCTGTGGTGTGAAAATCAGGGAGGGGAGGCAGAAGCCCCACTTCCCTCCCGAAATAACGCCCAGTGGGGGAAGCCAGGACAACAGGGTGGGGTGGCAAGTGGTGGCCAGACTCTGGCTGCCAGGGTCTATTCTAGCTCAGAGTCCAGCTCAACCTCCTCCCCACATCACTGGTCCCCAGTCCCTTTCCACCACCAGGTCAACCCGGGCAAAAGGGCAGGAACAGGGTGAGGCAGCAAGTCAAGCTGAGCAAGGCAGGCAAAAGCGAGTCTTGTCTTCATGGGCCGCTCACAATGACGTCCTTTTTGTGTTCCATGGCTGAAAAACCATCACAGGCAGAGAAGCAGGAGACCAAAATGCTGTCAGACAGCTGCCAAAGTAGCTCAGTTGGGAGAGTGTTAGGCCATGTCTACACTATGGGATAATAGCGAATTTGCTAAAATCGGTTTTATAAAACTGATATTATAAATTCGATTTCATGTGGCCGCACTAAGCACAGTAATTCGGCGTTGTGCGTCCATGGTCCCAGGCTAACGTCGATTTCTGAAGCGTTGAATTGTGGGTAGCACTTCCGTAGCTATCCCATAGTTCCCACAGTCTCCCCCGCCCCTTGGATTTATGGGTTGAATCTTAATTGTTGCGGGGGGTTCTGCGGTAAATGTTGTCAGTCATTCCTTCCTCCGGGAAAACATCAGCTGACAATCCTTTCGCACCGTTTTTCCCTGGATTGCTCTGGCAGATGCCATAGCACGGCAGCCATGGAGCCCGTTCAGTTTTTTTTTTTCGGCACCGTATGTGTACTGGATGCCGCGGAGAGAGAGGCGATACTCCAGCGCTACACAGCAGCATTCACTTGCTTTTGCAATGATAGCAGAGACAGTTATTGGTTGTTCTGTACAGTCTACGGCTGGAGAAAACTGGCAATGAGATGACAGTTATTTCTCCTTCTCTGTACTGTCAGCTGCTATCATGAGTACCCCTGGCTGAAATCGGCTGGGGGGGCAATGCAAAAGCAAAATTGGGATTGACTCACTTGGGACTGAGTCAATCTCTCCTTTAAGGTTTCTAAAAATAGAGCCAGTCCTGCCTAGAATAAGGGGCAAGTGTATTAGAAAACCAGTGTATCAGAGAGCACAGCTGCTTCGTGTCAGTATTCACAGGGGGTGCTCCTGCAACAACCTCACCTATCGCTTCCCTTCTCCCCCAACCTTCCTGGGCTACGGTGGCAGTGTCCTGCCCCCCCCCCCCATTTGTGTCATGAAATTACAAGGAATGCAGGCATAAGAAACAGAGACTTGTTAGTGAGATAAAATGAGGGGGAGGCAGCCTCCCTGGGGCTACGACAGTCTAGGCAGTACAGAATCTTTTCTTTACACAGGAAAGGGAGGGGGCTGATGAAGCTCAGCCCCCAAGTGCTATGATGAAGATGGTTACCAGCCGTTCTGTACCCTCTACTGGGAGTCATTCCCATTTTTATCCAGGCGCCCCCTACCAGCCTCACCTCAGGACAGCCAGGAGCACTCACGGGCTGATAGTGACTACAGATATCAGTCATATTGTACCATCTACCACCGAGGAGGGGGAGAGAAGCAGATACTGCTCTTCACTGCTGCAGCATCGCGTCTATCAGCAGCATTCAGTACACAAAGGGTGACATTGAAAGTAGTCAAGGAATGATTTCTTTCCCTTTTCTTTCACGTGTTGGGGGGAGGGGAAAGAAACTGAGGAGCTGTTCCCTGAACCACACCAGACACTGTGTTTGAAGCTACAGACATTGGGAGCTCAGCCAAGAATGCAAATACTTTTCAGAGACTGCTGTGGACTGTGGGATAGCTGGAGTCCTCAGTACCCCCTCCCTCCCTCCATGAGCATCCATTTGAGTCTCTGGCTTCCCGTTACGCTTGTCACGCAGCGCTGTGTATCCTGGAGATTTTTTTTCAAATGCTCTGGCATTTCGTGTTCTGTAACAGAGCTCTGATACAACAGATTTGTCTCCCCATACAGCGATCAGATCTATTATCTCCCTTACTGTCCATGCTGCAGCTCTTTTTGGATTTGAGACTGCATCGCCACCCGTGCTGATCAGAGCTCCACGCTGGGCAAGCAGGAACTGTAATTCAAAAGTTCGTGGGGCTTTTCCTGTTTACCTGCCTGCTGCATCCGAGTGCAGATTGCTGTCCAGAGCGGTCAGTGTTGCACTGTGGGATACTGCCCGGAGGCCAATAACGTCGATTTCTGTTCACACTAACCGTAATCCGAATTGTTAATATCGAATTTAGCGCTACTCCTCTCGTCGGGGTGAAGTACAGAAATTGATTTAAAGAGCCCTTTATATTGATATAAAGGGCGTTGTAGTGTGGACGGGTACAGCGTTAAATCGATTTAACGCTCTTTGTATCGATTTAAACGTGTAGTGTAGACCAGGCCTTAGACTGAAGATCTAAAGGTCCCTGGTTTAATCCGATGCTTTGGCAGGCCCTCTTTGTCCAGGGGCAGCTTGTTCTTGGGGAGCACAGTGGTGCCTGCACCCAAGGTGAGCAGGGCTGCCCTAGAGAGGATTCAGGGGGCCTGGGGCAAAGCAATTTTGGGGGCCCCTTCCATTAAAAAAAAGGGCCAATACTGTATTCTCATGGGGCCCCTGCAGGGGCTGGGGCAAATTGCCCCACTTGCCCCCCCTCTGGGTGGCCCTGTTTGTGAGTCTCTGATCTTGGGTTCTGCAGTAGGAAAACAGAGAATGGGCTTTTGCTCCTAGTTGGCCCACCGGACCTTTAACAATGAGAGCAGTCTTTCCCAACATGGCAGGAAGAGAGCAAGGTAGGGTGACCCTCAGGAATGGTGCCAGAGGGCAGCTGGGCAGTGACAGACAGGGATTGGGGATGAAAACTCCTCTGGGCAGCTGAGCAAGGGCAGTACCAGGGAAGAGGCATCACTGAAAGTGGCCATGTGGAAGGTGGCAGGGATTTGGGGGCCCAAGAGGAGGCGCTTGATGTTCAGTGCCTTGGAGCAGCTGGACTTGGACATGGTGGGTGTTCAGGAAATGCACATTAATGACTTTAGGGTAGATCAATGGGCAGAGGTGATTGGAGGAAGGGCCTTCGGGCCAGGGAAGAACGATGGGGTTGGAGTCTTGTTCTTCACATTTGCAGTACGAGTACAGAAGGTGCTAAGAATCCTGTGGCACCTTATAGACTAACAGACGTTTTGGAGCATGAGCTTTTGTGGGTGAATATCCACTTCGTAGGATGCAGAAGGTGCTGGAGCTCTGACCAGGGAGGACATTACTGGTAGACTTTGTGCACTGTGGCACTGGTTACTGCTATATTAGTGTGTATAGTCCCCAGTTAAGGCATGGAAGATCGATGGAAGGGACTGGCTCCCTACCTCTGGACTGCTTGGTGTTGGGGGGGATTTAATTGTGTCAGCCGGCCTGAGGACCGCTGGTCCCGTTTTCCCAACCGTCAGAGGAAATATTTTTACAATGAGCACTACCTAGCACAGGTCTGTAATGAGGTCAGCTTAGAGGAGCTCACACCAGCCACAGAAGGGGTTCACTTTCTGTGGGGACAGACCAGGACTCGCATTGACCGGATTTATGCTTAGCTTTTGTGTCTTTAGCATGTTGCTTCTCAGATTCTTTCTTGGCCTGATTTGTAACACTTTGACACTTAACAGGACAGAGTTTTTGAACTTTCCTATTATCCTCACTAGGATCTGATTTTCAAATTTTGAGGAATGACTTTTTGTCTCTAACAGCCTCCATTACTCTGCCATTTACCTAGAGTGGCCTTCTGCTGGTCCTCTTGTTGGCGTTTCTGATTTAGGGCAACCATTTCATCTGAGCCTCTAATTGTGGTGTTTTTAAACGATCTGCATGCTGCTTGCAGGCACCTAACACTTGTGACAGCAGCTCCTTTTAATTCCCTTTCAGTCATCTGTACTTATGCCAATAGGGCGACTTTAGGTCTTTAACTTTGAGCGGTAGCTGAGAAGACGATAAATCGGACAGAAACCCGTTCGACAAACCTCTTCATTTCCTTGTTATTTCCTGACTTCTTCATTCATCGTCTTTTCCTTATTTCCAGGCTGAGGCGGCGTCCTGCCAAGGAGCTCCCTGGCACCTCTGGCTACCTGGGCTGAAGGCAAGAGGGAGGCCTGGGCGTGGCGAGGGCCTCCTGTCCCAGCCTGAAGCAGCAGTGCTTCCTGGTCCCCTTTTCCTACCCACACCGGCAGGTGGCTGCTGCGCGAGAACACGAGGGAGGCTCTCAGGGCGCTAGGCAGCGCTGTGTGGCTGTCAGGAGAAAGAGCTGAGGCTCCCGACTAGACCTGCCATTGACTCACATAGCTCTGTGCGCTGTCAGCTGGGGTGGGCCAGGCTGCAGACTTGACTCAGGCTTGGGCAGCATGGCCATGGTTTCCTGACGAGGCATGAGGCAGGCCAAGAGCTTTGCACAGCCTAGAGGGAAGTGGGAGGGAGGCGTCTTCGGCCACAGTTGTCGTGTATTTGGTTGTCATGTTTTTTTTTCCTACGGCAACTGAGTTAGATTATTAGGGGAAAGCCCAGCCAGCTTCAGCCGGTTAGGTGAGCTCTGTGTCTGTAAATAAACAGTAATTTTGTTACTTCAAGTGATTTCTTCCAAAACTGGTTGCCCCCAAGGATATAACAAGTGGCGACGAGGGTGGGAACCCGGTGCTGCCCCAGCAACAGAAGGAAGAAGTAGTCAAGGTAAAGAACAAATAAACAAACAAAACTGCTTGTTTGCATTGTCTGTGAAAGTAAAACTGAAAATCATGGCTACTCTTACCAGGCCACTGGAACTTTTTGATGAGAGTATAGTGCAATGGCCTGTGTATACTGAGAGTTTTGAGCTTTTTGTTATTGGAAATGACATTACAGAAGAGAAGGAGGTGCCAATATTCTGAAGTGTTGTAGGAGCTAAAACCTACTCCCTGCTACGCAGCTTACTACACCCTGTTAAGCCTGAGACTAAATCTTACAGTGACATTGTGGAAATCCTGGGGTCCCATTTTCCCCCCAAACCACTGGTAATTGCTGAAAGATATAGGTTCCACAAAAGAGACCAAAAAGAAGATGAAACAGTTGTACAATTTGTGAATTTAAGGAGATGTTAAATGATGCCCTGCATGACAGGTTAGTGTGTGGCCTGTACAGTGAAGCTATACGGAAGCGCCTACTGACAGAGGCTCAGCTTACATTACAGAAGGCTGTTGATATTGCTGTCTCCATAGAACTGGCTACAAGGGAGGCACAATACATCAGTGCATCCCCTAGGGTGCAAAAAGTGTCACAAGAACCTACCCACAAAACTGTGCAGAGTCAGCAATGTTTCTGCTATGGTAAGCCAGATCACCAGGCATTAGAATGCTGGTGTAAAGGCCTGGTGTGTCGACACTGTGGCAAAAAGGGACACATTGAGTGTGCCTGTAAACAAAAGAAAAAGAGGCCTGTGATCTGGCCAACAAAAAGAGGAACCCTGCATACCTAGAGCAGACCCAGGATGATCAAGGTGACAACGTCATCGCAAGCGGAAGTGCCACTGCATGTTTTGTCTTTGGCAGTGGGCTCACATGAATACTGGGTAACCCCGTTGTTGGACGGCAAACCTATACGCATGGAACTGGACCCTGGTGCAGCCGTCTCGCTGGTCTCCGAGACTGTGTATAAAGAAAAGCTACAGCATCTTCTGCTTAAGGCAACAAAAACTGTTCCTAAGACGTATACAGAAGAAGCTGTGCCCATGTTGGGCACTATTGATGTTAAGGTGGAGCTCAATGGACAGGCTGCTAAATTGTCACTGTTTGTGGTGAGAGGTAACTACCCAGCCTTAATGGGTAGGTCTTGGCTTGGGAAGATTCAGCTGAACTGGGCAGAAGTCACCGGATGACTAAAGAAGAAACCAGTCTAACCCCTATACTAAGGAAACATGCTGCTGTTTTTGGAGATGATTTGGGAAGTATGAAGGGAATCACTGTGACATTGAACATTAAACCTGACAGTCCACCAAAATATCTGAAAGCCCGAACTGTGCCATATGCCATCAGGCCAAAAGTTGAAGCAGACCTGGAGCGCCTGGTCACCAATGGAGTCCTACTACCAGTTACCCATAGCTCATGGGCCACTCCTATCATCCCAATAGTGAAGAAAGATGGATCTCTCTGGATTTGCGGTGATTTTAAAGTCACTGTCAACCCAGTGTTGTGTGCAGAGCAATACCCGCTTCTCCACATGGATGACCTCTTCGCAGACCTGGCCGGAGGACAAAAGTTCAGTAAGATTGATCTGAGTCAAGCATATTTACAGATGCATGTCGATGAAAAGTCCCAAGAGCTGTTGACTATTGTGACTCCTAAGGGGCTTTATCGATACTGTCGCCTACCCTTCGTAATAGCGTCTGCCCCCGCCCTGTTCCAGAGGGCTATGGACCCAGATCTCATGTGGCTTGTCAGGAGTTCAGTGCTATCTGGATGATATCCTGGTCACTGGAAGGAATGAAGAGGATCACTTAAAGAATTTAGAGGCTACTCTACAGAGACTGGAAGAGTATGGCCTAGGAGTTCGCAAAGACAAGTGTGAATTCTTCAAGCCCTTTGTTGAATATTTGGGACACATCATTGATTCTGCAGGTCTTTATAAGGCCCCTGCAAAAGTTAAAGCTATTGTGGAGGCTCCCCCACCTCGACATGTAAGCCAGCTGCGCTCATTTCTAGGACTACTGAACTATTATGGAAAGTTCATCTCACATTTAGCCACACTGCTAAAACCACTTCGTGAGCTCCTTGGGCAGAACAAGGCCTGGAAGTGGACTGAAGCCTGTGATGTTGCATTTAACAAAGCTAAGGATGCATTGCTAAATTCTGAAGTTCTAACGCACTTTGATCCATGCTTACCCCTACAATTGGCCTGCGATGCCTCCCCTTATGGAGTGGGAGCGGTCATGTCACACATTATACCTTCGGGAGAAGAGAGACCTACTGCTTTTGCTTCACGCACTCTAAGCAAAGCAGAAACTAATTACGCCCAAATCGAATGTGAGGCATTAGGAATTGTTTTTGGAATTCGGAAGTTTCATCAGTACCTGTTTGGGCGAAAGTTTACTCTTCTCACAGACCATCGACCTCTGACATCAATTTTTGGACCCTACACCGGCATTCCCCCATTAGCTGCTAGTCATATGCAACGCTGGGCATTGTTACTTTCAGCACACACATATGAAATCAAATATCAGAAATCCACTCTGCACGGCAATGCAAATGGCCTCTCAAGGTTGCCTTTGCTGGTCAAACATCAAGATAGTCCCCAAAAGGAAATCTTCTACTTTGAACAGGTAGAGAATACACCCATCACTGCTACTCAGATAAAGAAGGCAACTTGCGTTGACCCAATATTGTCCCAAGTTATGGACCTGGTGATGATGGAAAATCTCAACAAACCTCTCCGGTCTCACCGGACCTTGTTATCTACATGTCCAGGAGTTATCGGTCCAATCTGGTTGTTTGCTGTGGGGGAGATGTGTCATTATTCCACCACCACTGAGATCACAGATGTTAGAACAGCTACATTCCAGTCACTGTGAATAGTGCACATGAAGGAAATTGCATGAAGCTATTTTTGGTGGCCTGGATTGGACAATGTTATTGAAGAGAAGGAAAAAGCTTGTATATCATGTCAAGGTGTGAGGAATGCATCCCAGTTGGCGCCCCTACACCCATTGGACTGGCCTGAAAACCCATGGCAACGTATTCACATTGACTTCGCTGGCCCCCTTGAAGGAAACGTGTTCTTGGTGGCAGTAGATGCCCATTCTAAATGGCCAGAAGTCTCTATAATGCAGTACACTACTGCAGAGAGTACTATCCGAAAACTACAGGGACTCTTTAGTCGTTTTGGTCTGCCAGAACAACTTGTGAGCAACAACGGACTGCAGTTCGTCTCTCAGGAGTTTCAAAATTTTATGAAGGCAAATGGGATACACCACATCACCTCAGCACCATATCATCCATCCACCAATGGATTAGCTGAAAGATTTGTGCAGACAATGAAACATGCCTTGAAATCAGCAAGGGGACAACACTCCATTCAAAAGCATCTAGATACCTTCTTACTTTCCGACAGAAACACACCTCATGCTACGACCCAGGCATCCCTGGGCTTTCTAATGATGGGACGACAGCTGTGCACTTGCTTTGATCTGCTGAAACCTTCTGAACCCCGACAAACTGTGCAACATCAGCAGCAATATCAAGTCATCAGATGGGCACCCAGAGCAAAAGACCGAACCTTTAGCCCGGGACAGCCAGTTTTGGCTCGGAATTATACTTCCAGAGCTAAATGGGTCCCTGCCACGATCATCACTCAAACAGGACCTGTTTCCTACACAATCTGGACTGCAGAGAATCTTACCAGGCGACGACATGTAGATCAGCTGTTGCCAGGTCATGCCAGTCCTCAGGACACATCTGCAGTTGAGTGGTCTGACTTCACCTCTTCTGGTAAGACACCAAATCATGAATCACCTGTTTCTGACTGTTCTCCTCCATTACTGCCGGTGGCTGAGATACCCCTTTGCCCAGCACGAGCTGATACCACCTCCTGAGCTGTTCGTGCTGAGGACCCTGAGCCCACGGTACTTTCGGGTGCAACAACACCAGGAGTTCGCCATAATCCACCTAGAGACAGAAGACCTCCTCATTGGCTGGATCTTTAGCTAGGGTGAACCCACGGTTATGGGGCAAAATAATTCCCAGGGTTTAGCCGGGAATGGAGACAGTCTACCATCCTTCTCTAGTCTAATGTGTGTTTTATTTAGGGGATGTTCTTATTGGAGGGGAGTAATATGTTGTGTATTTGGTTGTCATGGTTTTTGTTCCCATGGCAATGGAGTTTGATTATTAGGGGATAGCCTAGCCTGCTTCGGCTGGTTAGGTGAGCTCTGGGTGTGTAAATAAATGGTAGTTTTGTTAGCTGTCTGCTGTCTGGGCTCAAGTGATTTCTTCCCAAACCAGCTGCCCCCAAGGATATAACAGTCTCCACCTGCCATTGACTCGCGTGGCTCTGCGTGCCGTCGGCCGGGGTGGGCCAGGCTGCGGACGTGACTCAGGCTTGGGCAGCATGGCCGTGCTTTCCTGATGAGGCATGAGGCAGGCCAAGAGCTTTGCACAGCCTACAGGGAAGTGAGAGGGAGGCATCTTTGAGCCAGTGTGTCTTGTCTGCTTCTCCCTTGCTGCTTGGGTGGAGGCAGAAGGGAGCGAAGGGTTCCCAGCTGAAAGTTTTTGTGCTTGTCCTCCAGGATTAAGCCTGAGCCTCCAGCACAGCTGCTGGGAGACGGGTTTCTGAATGGCATCCAGCCCGCTCTTCCGGCCACCAGCTGAAAGCACTGAGGCTAAGAGGGGACTTCTGATGCTCCCCGGAGGCCTCAGGGAAGCAGCACAGGCTTATTGCCATCCCTGGGTGGACTTGAACCACCATCCTTTCAGTTAATAGCTGAATACACTGACCTATTGCACCACAGAGATACAGACAGGCAAGGCTGTATAGAGCACAAAAGTCAGGAATCAGCTCAGGGTACAGTCCAGCATACGCATGCAGCGCTTAGACAAGCAACAGCAAGGAACGGGACTGGTATGCAGTCAAAGTTCTGTGTGAAGGAACCGAAAAGAGCACTGGGGCTGCAATACAGCGCTTGCATACACTTTCTTTGGCCTGTTTTGCTGGAAGAGTTAGCAGGGCGAGACTGCTAGTCACAGGTCAGTGGGTGGGTTTGTGCAAACTAGGAGTGTACAGGGAACTGTCTTTGAACAGAAGGAAGGAGCGGAACCAGCAAGAGGAAAGAAGCTAAAAGACTTCTCTGGCTTTGAACAGAATTGTGTGTTAATGGTTCTTGCTTTGAATTCTTTGGTTGGAGTCATTTCAGTGAAGTGATCCTCACTTAGTTACCTAGTTCTCAAAGTCATGTGAATGGTGTTTGGTGCATGTCTGGGAGCTTGTCATGGCGAGGTAGAAAGCGGTGGAGGCAGAGGGGCTGTGTAACAGATACTAGCTAGTACTTCTTTTTTATTCCATGGGTGGTGAACCAGAGCCTAGGTGTTCATTGACATTTTAAAAATTTTTGTGTTTCAATCTGGGTCTATGTTGCTTATGCAATACGTATGTATCTTTTCATCCTTGCTAATGGTGTCTGTAATCCCCCATAACCAAAGCCTGGCCCCAGATGTACAGTGCCTTCTCTCTCAACCTGTGT
This sequence comes from Aldabrachelys gigantea, assembly GCA_026122505.1. Classification (NCBI taxonomy): domain Eukaryota; kingdom Metazoa; phylum Chordata; order Testudines; family Testudinidae; genus Aldabrachelys; species Aldabrachelys gigantea. The sequence goes on from JALNIE010000545.1 coordinate 27,686, forward strand.
ATATTTCATTTCAAGCATTTATTTTAATGAAATTTTTAAATCCAGGGGTATCAGCGTTGCTTCTTGGCTCTTTAGAGTTTAGATCAAAGGGTATGTTTGTGGGATAAGCAATCTATGGCATATGTGCCGAAGGTAGTATAAAAGCTGATTTTCAGTAGCACTCACACTGCCCTAGTCCTGGTTTTGCATTTTAAAGGCCTTATTTACTTTACATACAGCAATAGTTTAGCTATATATTAAAGACTTATAGAAAGAGATCTTCGAAAAACATAAAATGTATTATTTGCGCATGGAACTTGAAATTAGAGTGAATAAATGAAGATTTGGCACATGCCTTCTGAAAGGTTGTGGATCCCTGGTATATTCAAACTACCCATGGGATTGGTGGGTAATAATTGATCTGTTGGGCTTTGATTTATTGTGTCTTGTCTGGATGTAATAAATCAATCCCCAAATGTGCTCCTGTTCACTCTGGAACTTTACCAGGATAAGAAGTGGAAGTGGAGTGGATGGGGGAGCCGCAGCTGTCAATCCTGTGCTGTGAGGACAGGAGGTAAGTCAAAATAAGATATATCAACTTCAGCCACACTATTCCTGTAGCTGAAGTTGTGAATCTTACATTGACCCCGCCCCTCCAGTCTAAACCAGGCCAAAGAGTAAGTAGCCTCTTATCCTATCCAAGGCTGTGATCAAGTGTCTTGGGGTATATCTATACTATGAAATTAGGTCAAATTTATAGAAGTTGTTTTTTTAGCAATTGTTTTTATGCAGTCGATTGTGTGTGTCCCAACACTAAGTGCTCTAAGTGCATTAAGTCGGTGGACTGCTGCCACAGTACAGAGGTGAGCGTCGACTTCCAGAGCATTGCAGTTTGGGTAGCTGTGAGTAGCTGTCCCAGTTCTTGCAGTCTCCGTCACCCATTGGGATTCTAGGTTGAGATCCCAATGCCTGATGGGGCAAAAACAGTGTTGCGGGTGATTCTGGGTACATGTCATCAGACTCCCCACTCCTTCCTTGAAAGTAACAGGGAACAATCATTTCATGCCTTTTTTCCTGGGTTACCTGAGCAGACACCATACCACAGCAAGCATGGAGCCCACTCAGCTCACTGTCACCGTACGTCTCCTGGGTTCTGGCAGATGTGGGACTGCACTGTTACACAGTAGTAACCCACTGCCTTTTGGCAGCAGAAGGTGCATTATGATGGATAGCTATTGTTGTCATACTCTTTGGTGCTCTTTTAGTCAATCTCGGTAAGGTCAGTTAGGAGTGCCTGGGCAAACAGAAGAGTGACTCAGCCAGGTCATTCTCATTGTCTGCTAAGCACCTAGAAGATGATGATGATGACAAGCAGTCATACAGCACCATCTTCTGCCAAGCACCCAGGAGATGATGATGGCTAGCAGTTGTACTACCAGCATAAGATGTAAAAGCTAGATGGGTCAAAACAAGAAATTGAGCTGATTTGTTCTGTGAAATCAACAGCCTGCCAAACCCAGGATTTTGAGTTCAATCCTTGAGTAGACCGTTGTGTGTGACAGTTGTTTGTGTTTCTACTTGATACAAAGCTACCCCTTTTGTTGATTTTAATTCTCTGCAAGCCATGCTATCAGTCACCCCTCCCTCCATCAGAGCAATGGCAGACAATTGTTTTGTGCCTTTTTTCAGTGCAGAACCAGAAGCTGCAAAAGCAAAACCAGGCAAGGAGGCGACAGCAGTGTGGTGACAAGAGTGATGAGGACATAGACATGGTCATAGACTTCTCACAAAGTACGGGCCAGGCAATGTGCCCCGACAATGTGCACATCATGCTGACGAGCTCTGCATGGTCACCTGTGCTGATCAGCTCTCTGTGCTGGCCAAACAGGAAATGAAATTCAAAAGTTCGTGGGCCTTTTCCTGTCTACCTGGCCAGTGCATCTGACTTGAGAGCGCTGTCCAGAGCGGTCAAAATGGAGCACTCTGGGATAGCTCCCGGAGGCCAATACCGTCAAATTGCACCCACACTACCCTAAATTCGACCCAGCAAGGCCAATTTCAGTGCTAATCCCCTCGTTGAAGGTAGAATAAAGAAATCGATTTAAAGAGCCCTTTAAGTTGAAAAAAAGGGCTTCGTCGTGTGGATGGGTCCAGGGTTAAATCGAGGTAATGCTGCTAAATTCAACCTAAAGTCATAGCATAGACCAGACAGCAGAGGGATTTTATAGCTACTGGCTGGCTGGGTGTCCAAAAAAGGGAGCTACCCCCGCCTTTCATTTATTACTCTTGGTAACTACTAAGTAGAAGCACAGACTCATAGATTGATTTGCTGAGTTTCCTGCAGGTCTTCCTAACGGCACAGCAGAGCTGCTCTTGGTTCTGTACAATGTTGTTTTGTTTAGCAGTGACTGTGAAGGCACGTCCAGCTATTTGGCCGTGGGAACTCTGGTATTAAGTGGACGCCCTAGCTTAGCTGTGTCTGGCTGTCTTGCTTGTAGCTTTATATATTCTGTACTGATGTTACCAGATGGAGTATTTTGTAGCTGTCTGCTATAATTTGTTTAACTTGGATGAAATATGAATATGCTCCCTCAGACTTAACCACTTGCCATTCACACACTTCCTGCCCCTCGCTCTCTGGGGTGGGAACATTGGATTTTTTTTATTTAATTACTTCTCATTGCTAAATTATTTATGAATGTTTTTTAAATTTCATTGCAGTGCGTTTGCTTCCTGCCACTGTTACCTGGTAGCTAAGGGATGTGAGATTCTCCTCCATTGCGTTTCTGCCCATGGAAAAAGAAGAGAGATGACACTTCAGTACCTTTGGAAATAAAAGCAACCTGGAAACAAACCAGCTGTCTCCTCAGTGTGCAGTTTGTGTCTCTTTTGGTGCAGTTGATGTGTGTGCAGCATGTGTGGTGGACAGGGGCACCGTATGCTCACATGGGAATTCACCACCCTTGGTGCAGGATTTGACTTATTTCTGGAGTGACTGTAGCACTGTGGAGTGTCAGGCACAGGCTGCATTACCCCCTCCATTTATCCTTGGTGCAGATACAGCCCAGGCAGCACTAGTGCAACCTCCTCTCCCCTTCCCCTCCACCATCATCTGCACTGCCCACCTGTCAGGGCACAAGGGGAATGTTGCTCCATGGCTCCTGGTTCTCAGATGGGACTGCCCTGGGATGGGGGTGTGTGGTTGCATCCATTAGGTCACAGACTGAGCCTTCTAATATCCTTGGTGATTGTTCTCAAGATCCAGAACTTTGTGCTCAAACATCTCCCAGCTTCCTTGTTAAAACTAAGGCCAAGGTTTCCTTGCAAGATACAGGAAGAAGGTAGATTTTCACCCCAGATGGGACTTGAACCCACAATCTCTGGCTTAGGAAGCCAATGCCTTATCCATTAGGCCACTGGGGCCCACATATACAATGGCTGAATAGACAGAAATTCCCTCTCATAAATGCACATTCCTCGCATTTGCTTCAACACCAAATAGCCCCTTTATGTGCCTTACAGAAATGTCTGCATCCCCTGGCAGCGAGACAACTGGGCAGGTCACTGACAGAGCTGAGCATCACTTTCAGCCAGCCATCTTTAGAGAAGAACCCCACCCTAGAGTCACCCCTCCCTCCTTCAGCACCTTCACGTCTGTGGCTCTGAGTGCCAGTAGGATGATTAGGGGGCAAATCTGGGGTTGGAACGGGGGTCTCGTCAGCCTGTAAGGAGTAACCAGATGGGGCAGACCCAGGGGAGGCTGTGAGCTGCTGGTTGGTCATTGGGACTGGAGCTCTAGATCAAAGCTGCACAGTGACCTGACACCCAGGGGTATAAGGCAGACATAGTGACCCCCTTACTGGCCTCTGTGAACCCCAAACCCTTGTTACTAAGGGCATTTAAGAGTCTCTGTCACTTAAAGCTTCTGGGAGCTCCCCAGCAGGCTGTGGGCACCAGATATCTCCTGCCTCACAGGTTAGACTCTTGGCACTGTGCCAGCCACTCCCTCGCTTGAAGGCCCAGTGTAAGAAGTAGGCCCAGTGCTAGCAGAAAGGGGTTTTGATTGATCGACCTCTGTGTTATGGGCACAGGACGCTTCCACTGTGTCACTCTGCTGGCTTTTCTTCAGCAGCACCTAGTGGCCCTGGCTCCAGGCTAGTGTCTTGCGAGCTCTGGCACTAGCAGGAAGCGCTGCAGGGTGCTGGGCAGCGGCCCTGGCAAACCAGCTGCTGGTAGGTGTCTCCGTGGTATCATGGGTCAGTGAGTTCAGCTGTTAATTGAAAGGAGGGGTGTTTATGCTCCCCCAGGAATGCCACTGAAGGCTCCTCATGGGCTCCTCAAGGTCTGCTGGGAGCCATGATATTCCCTTTTTGCCACCTTGAAGGCTCCCTCCTGGACACAGTGGGTTCACCTGCTGCCTATAAGAGTGTGGGGGCCGTGCTGCAAAAGCCCATCTCCTGGCAGCCATGCTGGAGGCTCAGGCTTTATCCTCAAGGCTGAGCGCAAAATCTTCAGCCAGGAACGTTTTGCTCCCTCCTGCTTCTGCCCAAGTGGCAAGGGAGAAGTGGACAAGACATGCCGGCTCGAAGATGCCTCCCTCCCACTTCCCTGTAGGCTGTGCAAAGCTCTTGGCCTCCTCATGCCTCGTCAGGAAAGAGCAGCCATGCTGCCCAAGTCTGAGTCAGGTGCGCAGCCTGGCCCGCTCCAGTTGACAGAGCGCAGAGCCACGCGAGTCAATGGCAGGTGGAGTCGGGAGCCTCGGCTCTTTCCCCTGACAGCCACACAGCGCTGCCTAGCGGCCCAAGAGCCTCCCTCGTGTTCTCCCGCAGCAGCCACTGCCCATTGGTGTGGGTGGGAAAAGGGGAGCAGGAAGCACTGCAGCCTCCTTCTGGGACAGGAGGCCCTCGCCATGCCCAAACCTCCCTCTTGTCTTCGGCCCAGGCAGCCAGAGGTGGCAGGGAGCTCCCTGGCAGGCCGCCACCTCAGCCACCTCTTGCCGCTCATTGCCTTGCTGGAAGGCCCAGAGGGAAAAGAAACAAGCACACACATAGCAGAGGATGGCTTCAATCCATTGACCTCTTGGTTATGGGCCCAGCACACTTTCAGTGCACCACCCTTCTGGTTCTTCACACTCCTGCCACTCAGCTGCAGGCAAGCACCTCTGGCTCAATTGCCCCCCCCCTCATCTTAGCAGACTAAAACCTGGAGCAAACACACATGCCTGGCAAAGGAACAGGAGTCGGGATCTCAAACAAATGTCAACATTTTATTAAGATGATGTTCAATGAAAAAAAAATGTACGGTACAGTGTTTAGGCGTAGAAGTTTCTGGTGATCAGGGAACAACATACAGATTACCCAGGGGGTGCGAAATTCAGTTTAAGATTGGGTGGCGTAAGGAATACATAATCTGCAATAGCCCCGACTGGGCGCAAAATGTTAACGTACAGACACTGAGTTAGGAGGGTATGTTGTCCATGTGAGAGCTACGTTCAAGTGTGGAGTATAATGATGGATATGACAATGAGTGGAAAGGAGCATTTTCACCAACTAGGGAGTTGTTTACAACTTTCAGTGTGCAAATGAGATCAAAACTGAGAAGCTTATGTATGTCTAAAACTTGCACTTAGGCATTAATGACTTTACATCTGTGGTATAGAACCAAATACATCTCAGAATTATAAAAAGCTCTATTTTTAAGCTAGAGAAATACAAAAAACATAAAATGTGCATTTAGAAGTTTCAGAAAAAATCCATAGTGCTAAAGGCAAATGCAAATATTCCTTTTCAATCTCTCTTATTTCACTATGCTTTGGAACCCATGTCCCTTGCCTGACGAGATTTATATAGGTTCAAGTGAGTCCCGAAATCATGAACTGCTAAGTTCCGTTCTACTGTCCTTGATTCATATCACCAGAATAACTGCACTTTATTACCCCTGCCCTAATAAGAAACAAACTGGGGATCCCACAGCAGCCGAAATGACCCTTTAGACAACCACCCGCATTAAGCAATGCGGGGTGGGTAGAACCATGCACATCAGCAACAAAAGGCCTTTACAGCAGATCACCAACAGATGTCAGGGTAGAGTTCATTCTCATCCTGCTTACATCCTCCCCACAGCCAAGAATTGGTGGTCCTGATAAATCACATTCCCTATTATACTAACTCGTTGGTCCTGAATGCGAAGTTATGGCTAGCAAATGTAGCCACCCATCTCTACCTTGTAGCATCCAGCTTAGCCCTTGTTAACACATAAGTCAGTGGATTGTTCTCTGTCCACACCTGAAACTGAGCACCACACAAATAGTCTCAAAATTTCTCAGTGATGGCCCATTTCAAGGCCAAGAACTGCAGCTGGTGGATGGGATAACGAGTTTCACTATCAAACAATCCTCAGCTGGCAAAGCCTACAGATTTACATTTCCTTTCACTTCCTGGTACTGGACTTCTCCCAGACCCTCCAAATTGGCATCAGCATGCAGGATAAATGGTTTGTTTGAGTTAACAAGGACTAGGACTGGCACATGAATCAGGCAAACAATTATTTCCTGTAAAGCTCTGTCACTTCTCTCATCCTGCCATGTCCCAAATGGAGAAGAGAGGAGCCCCTCCCCTGTCCCAGACTAGGAACACCGGATTGGTGAGGATGAGGTCTTCATGACTCAGTCCAGGCCTATTAATGCTGCAGGAGAGAAGAGTTCCTTCCTCACTCCAGATCAACTGGAATTGTTGTTGCAGTGGGGGAGAGAGGCTTTGGTGAGAGAAGACAGGCAGAGGTTTTTTCTTCTCCTTGCAGCTTAAATCGTTCACTTTTTTTTGGTTTTTTGCTCTAGTCCGATTTCTGTCTTGCATCTCAATTTTCTTTTTCCTGGCCTCATTCCAGAGCATTCACAGCCCAATTCTCTGTCCTGACCCTGAGTCCTCTGCTGCACCCTGAATGTCTCATTCTAACCCCACCCCAGAGTCTGCACCCCAAAAACCTGTGCCTTCATTCCTCCGCACTCCAACTCTCTGTCCCATGTAGCCTGATTTAGGGTGTACTAATAATATTAATTTGAATAATTTGATGAAAATTTAATTGATTAGCTTGTGTTTTATTTAATTTAATTGAGTTACAAAGTTACAGTTGCATTACTGCTATTCAAAAGATACATATGGCATTATGTGCAACAACGTTTTGGTTAATGTACTCACAGCCTTCCTTGATAACCTGGTGGTAAGAGACACAGGACCAGCCTTGCAGTTCAGGTTTCTCAATTCTTGAGTGAAAGATGCAGTGCTTAGAAAAAGCTAGTGTTACTTAGGGTTTACCTGACTATGTTAAACTTAAAATCAAAACCTAATGAACAAAGAATAAAAACTTAGGGAAACCGAGCTTAGCCTAGTTCCCTTGAAATTTAAAGTTTAAGAAGAAGTACAGCTTCCTGCTAGTAGATAGAGAGAGAGTGGAGGAAGTAAGTCAGAATGAGGGAGCAAAGTGCTCCAGCGAGGTGGGTTACCTCTTTTATAGGGCACAAGGGCTGGAAATCCTTCCTTCTATGCCCAAATTTCATTCCTCACCCACAAAACATTAGGGTACGTTTACTTCATAGGCTAGTATGTTTGTGCCTGTTGATGACATGTACATATGCACATAAGTTCCCTTGTGGTGTACCTGTTAAATCTGTGGGTAAAATACTGAAAAAAAACCCTATGCCATTCTCCATTGTGGCTTGGTCTAGGTAAAGGTCTTAGACAGGCATGGGTACTTATCTCTTTAAGTAACATGATAAAGGTCAATTCTCCTCTCTGAGTAAAAGGTCACAATATAGATATGCTAACTGTGCCTTAGCTTAACATACAGGATATGGCCTGTAGGTCCTCATAAGTCATGTGTCTCAGTCCCCTAATCATTTTATTGCCCTCTGCTGGACTCTCTCCAGTTTGTCCACATCCCTTCTCATGTGGGTCCCAACCCCAAAAGTACTCACATTTCACCCCATTGGCCCCAAAATGCTGGTTTTAATACGTAAATAGGGTGGTGCCATGATCAAGTCACTCCCGAGTCCTCCAGTGGAGCCTGCTGGTGGAGAACAAGCTGAAAATTAGCCAGGATGTCACTCAGTCAAATCCCTGTGCTCCCCGCAGGTGGTATGGGAAAGCTCCAAGATGGCTCACTTCCCTTTCTCTGATCAGCTTCAGGCCCCAGGGTTACAAATGCACAAACCAGTTGGGATTCTCCCCTGGCCTCAGGGTGTGGGGCTGCTCTGAGGGGATGGACTTGTACAATTGGGATATTAGTGCAAAGATACAATTGAAATTTCTCTGAGAGAAATTTGAGGGCAATTTATAGTTGGTAAAAATCTTCTTTAGTGAAAGGAAAGCTGCAGTGACAGCCTGCTTACTGGGGTGCAAAACACTTTCCTCCTGGGAGAACAAGAAGTTAGAATTAGAAATTTACATCGTTTGTTCCAGTGTTGGTACAGGTTTAATTTTGCTTCTGTGTAGGTTTATTTCAGGCTGTGACCGTTTTGGTTGATTGGGTTGTTTTGGTTTTTTAGTTGGAATGGAGCTTTTAATTGACATTTGCTGAATTCGAATGGCTCATCTGCAACACCAGTTTTGACATAGTTCTGCATATTTTATACAGCTTTGGCCAGTATTCAAGGATTCAGTTCCTTTATAGGAGGTTTTAGTGTTCAGGCTTATTTATTTGATGTTATTTTATCATTCTGCTGTAGCACACCTTTTTGATAAAATGTTGAAATTATTAATTTACAGCATTTGTTAGTTTTTATTTTTAAAAACAAAGTTTTTCTTAATGTTTGGGTTTTAAATTAAGCTTTGTTTTTGGTTTCAATTTTTCATTTAGGTTTTAATTACTGATGGGACCTTTAAGAGAAATTTGGATTCAGTACTAAAATTTGGACACTTTTAGAATATTTAAAGTAAACCCTGTTTACTATTTTATTTTAATAAAGTTTGTATTGCTCTAAACCCTGGCCGGGGGGATAGGAGATGAGCCTGGCCTTTAACTGAGAAGGAGCAGAAGCATGGCCCCCGTGAAGGGTGGGGCCAGGTGATGGGGGGCACAGCTCTGCAATTTTTTTTCTCTAGCCCATCTCAGTCCCCCACTAAAAGACAGGAGTTTAATGCCACCCCTGCTGGTCACTGGGTGTCACTGCTGCTCCATGGGAAACACACTCTGTGCATTACCATGACTGGTCCATGGCTGTCACTGCTCCTGGAAGGCAGACACATGCTGTGCATTACGCCACCTGACCACTGGGTGTCACTGCTGTATCAAGGGAAACACCTTCTGTGCATTACCCTGAATGACCACGAGGTGTCACTGCTGCTCCAAGGGAAACATACTCTGTGTCAAGTATCAGAGGGGTAGCCGTGTTAGTCTGGATCTGTAAAAGCAGCAGAGAATCCTGTGGCACCTTATAGACTAACAGACGTTTTGGAGCGTGAGCTTTCGTGGGTGAATACCCACTTCGTCAGACGCAGGACCTGCGTCTGACGAAGTGGGTATTCACCCACGAAAGCTCATACTCTGTGTGTTACCCCGATTGGCCACTGGGTGTCACTGCTGCGCCAAGGAAAACACCTTCAGTGCATTTCTCTGACTGCCCACTGGGTGTCACTGCTGCGCCAAGGAAAACACCTTCTGTGCATTACTCTGACTGCCCACTGGGAGTCACTGCTGCTCCAAGAGAGACATGAGAACGGCCAGACTGGTTCAGATGCAAAGTCCATCTAGCCCAGTATCCTCCTGTCTTCTGCCAGTGGCCAGTGCCATGTGCCCCAGAGGGAATGAACAGAGCTGGGAATCATCAAGTGATCCATCCCCTGTTGCCCGTTCCCAGCTTCTGGCAAACAGAGGCTACAGGCACCATCCCTGCCCACCCTGGCTAATAGCCCTTGATGGATCAATCCACCATAAACTTATCTAGTTCTTTTTTGAACCCTGTTATAATCTTGGCCTTCACCACATGCTCTTGCAAGGAGTTCCACAGGTTAACTATGCAACTGCCCTGAGTTTACTCCCTCTCCCCTGGCCAGGTTGTATATGGAAAAGAGGATGAGGATGAGGCGAGCCATGATGTGTCTGCACTGGCTGGTGACTCAGTTTCCTCTAGGCAGCAGTGCTGCAGGCTTCTTTGGTCTGTGCCCATGCAACTGTGTCTGGGGAAGGGGAAGTAGAGGCTCATGCTTCCCAGCCCCACGCCCCACCCCCAGCAGCTGTGGAATCCAGGCCAAATTTAACCCTGGTAGCTGGGCCGGGATTAGCCTGGGCTGGGGTAGGGCTGGGGAGGAATTGGGAGGGAGACAGATGCACCTGCCGTGAGGGAAGATCCTCCCATTCCTTGCCAACCCCCTTCACTCCTTGCAGCACAGCACCCCCTAGCATTTCTTTCCTTGTCATGGGAGCTGTCTGCTGTCTGCTTCTCCCTTAGCATCATCTCTCCCCACCTTGGGGCACTGGCATTGCCCATCCTGTGTAAACAGGCAGGCCCTGCTGTGCCCCATGGCACTGCCCTGCAATTGTGGGGGCAGCTGTTGGATGGAGCCATATGGAAATATGGGGGTGGGCAAGACTGGGGACCAGGACTCCTGGGTTCTCCCCTCAAATGTGGGAGAGGAGTTGGGATTAGGGGGTAGAGTGGGGGAGGGGCAGGGCTGGGATCCAGGGTTCCTGCTTTTTCTGGTTTTCTCCACCTCCTACAGCTGCCTCGGTCCTTACAGTGTGTTTCTTGTTCCAAATTCATTTGCTGACTCGTGTAACTCACCCCAGAGGTGGCTGCATCTCAGTGTTGGATGAGGCACCCTTGGCTGCATCACCTCCTAACCGCGTCTCTCTCCCCGACCCTGCAGCACTCAGCAAACATCCACAAGATCATGGGGCACTTTGAGCACTGGGCAGGCAGGGGCCGGGTGCCCAGCCCTCCCTCCAGAGAATGGGACCCAGCCCCCCCTACTTTTTACAGGGATTAAAAAGGGGCAAAGGAGGGCAAATCAGAGGAGGAGGTGGCCAGGGTCTGAGTAGGGGGTGGAAATTGACTGGTCGGGGGGTCAAGCAGCTGGAGGCAGAGTTAGGAGAGGGACTTAAAGGGAAAGTCAGGGAGCGGGGAAGGAGCCAGAGTTAAGCCCAGAGGGAGGCTAAACCCCGGAAAAATGCAGGGGCAGAGGGGTAACAGTTATCCTGGTGGGCTGAGACTCCAGTGTTTGCAAACATGGGGTGGGGGAGCAGAGGGCTTTTTTATTTCCCCTCTCACAGGCAGCACCTCTCAGCATGGACTTCCCAGAGCTGGGTTCTTACAGGCACAGGCATCCCACTGCCTAGACACTGCAGCTCCTCTCTGATGTAACCTGCTGAGGTGCTGCAGTAGGAGACTCAATTCAGTGAAACTGGGCATTCCCTATACGCCCCCCAGCCAGGGGGCTGTGCACCCCCTTCCCCGAATTTCCCCCAAACCCCCTCCCTCAGTGGTCAGGTAGTTACATGCAGCGCTGCCAATGTTGTCATTGGTTGCAAATTTGAATGGAAATTGAAACGTTAACACACACTTTAAAAGCAGATACAACGTATGAAAAATACTTGTAGCTGAGAAAGTAAAATAGGTTTGGAAAGTCTGGACAAAGCCGGGTTTCCTCACCCAGCTGTTGTGTTTGCTGACAATGTCAGTGCGTTGGCTTCGGCAGTGTTGGCCAAGCTTAGAATTTCAAATGATGATTTGTAAGCGAGGTGTGAATGAGCTCTCCCCTGACAGCTAGCGATGACCAGGGTTGGGAGGAGGTTTTGGGACCAGACTGTATTTACATGAACTCACCTACTCTGCCGAGGTATCCAGTGGACAGAGCTGGGCTGCCTCTGCTCTAGGTGGCCGGAGGAGGGAAGGTGTGTGGGGCTCCAGCCTGGGACTCTTCCTCCCTCCTGCCAAGGCCTGACTATTAATCCCAGCCCTGGCACTCCTTTCTTCAAGCACCATGTGGGCCAGAAGAAAAGTCTGGTAGGAAGCCCAAGGGCCAAGCTTGTGAACATCAGGTGCAGCAGCAAGAATCCCAACTATCAGGGTAGCAAGTTCTAGAGCCCTAACCCATTGTGGCCATCCCAGCCAAAGCCCTGGCTCTAGGAGGTGGGAGCCACCCAGCAGGAGGGGAAAGATTCACTCTTACACAGCTGGAGACAGGGAAGTTGAAGTTGAGCTCTGGGGCTTTCCCACAAGCATGAGTGGTAAATTTGTAGAAATTTTGGTGGTGCTCAGAACCCGCCTCCCAACTCCGTCCATAAAACTCCATCCCCACCTGCCTAAGGCTCTGGGAGGAGGTTTGGGGGGGAGGTCTGGGGTGCAGATCCTGGGCTGGGGATTAGGGATGAAGTTTGGGGGTGGACCCTCTGGGAGGGAGTTTGGGGATAGGAGGGAGTGCAGGGTTGAGGGGCTGAGAATGAGGGATTCATGATGCAGGAGGGTGCTTAGGGCAGAGGTGTTGGGTGAGGGCTGTGGGGCTGAAGATGGGGGATTCAGGACTGGGGCAGAGGGTGCTCAGGGCAGCCTGCCTTGCCATTAGTGGTGGCCAGGCACTAGGACCCTGGGGCAGCAGACAGCAGCAGTTCTGCTCAGAATCCCTCTACTCCAGTGGCAGGGGACAGGCACAGGCTGCTTTTTGTCAGGCAGGGACGCAGCACCGCAGGGGGGGACATGCAGGGGCCAGGGCCCAATCCAGGCAGGGCCAGGGGAAGAGACCCAGCTCCAAATATTGCTGGAGCAGGGCCCCCAGCCCTGAATATTCCTGGAGCCCGAGCACCACAAATGTATATAACCTGCCACCTATGACCACAAGCCAACAGAAGATCCCACTGAGATCTGAACTCAGATTACAGGATTCAGAGTCCTGAGTGCTGCCCATTTCACCATGGGACCAGCTTAGGCTGCCTTCTCTGCACGTCGGTGACCCTCATGGGGCTGGCTTGTGTAAGGGGGCTCTTGGCCCTTTACTAAAACTTAGTGTGTGTGTGATGGGGGGGTTGGTTGGCTAGTTCCCAGCACCAATAGAAGGGGGAAGGATCAATGGGAAATCAGGATCCTGAGACTGACAGTCCCCAGGGACAATGGGGAGAGGCCAAAGCTCCAAGTTAGCTGCACTGACAGGCCAGGCAGTGTAATGAGGGAGTCACCAGGCCAGGGGGTCCCATCCTCCATGTGAGCTGGAACTGCCTGGGCCACAGTGGGGCAGAGCTAAGGAGAGAGCAGGAGCCCGAGAAGAGCCGGGAGCAGAGCTGAGCAGGGGTAGTGCCAGTAACTGCTTCCTGTAGGACTTTGCAACCTGTAGCAATTACTGATACCTGAGATTGTTCTTATTTGCTGACTTGTCCTAATTGGCTAAAACTTGACAGTGGTTTCTCTAGCAAAGGCCAGTCCCTGACCCCTTGGTCCAGGCTTCCTCCTTCACATCAGGCTAAGGTGACCAGATGTCAAAGATTAAATATCGGGACACAGAGGGCGGAACAAAAAAAAAAAGCCGGAGGGCTCCCCCACCGCCAAGTGGCAGTGGCACAACCCCATCTCCAACTAATTCTCAGCTTCAACCCCCGCTACACCCCCAGCTCCCCCATACCCTCACTGCTGGGCCCAGCCTGGGCTCCGAGCTCTGCAGCCGAGCCATGATCCGGGCCCCTCCTGCAGCTCCTGGGCAAGGGGTGAACCAGGCAGCTCCCGGCAGGAGCATGTCCGCCCCACTTGTGTCTCCTCCCTCCGCCCACCTGGGCCCTGCCTGCTCTGTGCTGCCCCCAGCCCCACTGCGCTGCCCCTCAGGCTGCAGGGCTGGAGCAGCTTCCGTGCTGCGCTCCCGGCCATGGCCATGGCCTGTGTGCAAACCTGGGAGGGAGGAAGAATGCCGCGTGCTTGGGGAAGAGACACGGCCAGGGTGAGGATTTGGGAAGGGATCCAATGGGGCAGTGAGGGGGTGGGGCTTGGGGCAGGGCCAGGGCCAGGGTTGGGATGTGGGGAGGGATCCAATGGGGGAATGAGGGGGCGGAGTTGGGGGGGGGCAAGTATCCCTCCAGACTATGTCTGTGTGCTGGAGAATTATTTGTTTGTCCAGGGTCCCGACCAAACATCGGTCGGGACACAGGACAAACAAGCAAATATCAGGACAGTCCCGATAAAATCGGGACGTCTGGTCACCCTACATCAGGCTTCAAGTTGAGAATCATTTCCCTTTCCCGCTCTGTGGGAGGGGAGACTTTTAAACACGCTCTCTGTGCGACTGCAGATGGCTGAGCAAAGAGAACAAACCCCAAATCCCCCCCGTGCTTTTGGAGCCAGGTTTGCGGTGGGAATTCTGTAGTTC
>JALNIE010000547.1:0-87997 GCA_026122505.1 Aldabrachelys gigantea
GACAAGGTTTTCCCACACTCACTGTGTCCATTGGGTCTCATACCTGTGTGGATTCTCTGATGGCTAATAAGCTGCTGGCGGTGAATGACGGTTTTCTCAGACACTGCATACAGAGGGCCTCTCCCGAGTGTGGATTCTCTGATGCCTAGTAAGGTGTGAGCTGCAAGTGAAGCTTTTCCCACACTCACGGCATTCATAGGGCTTCTCCCCTGTGTGGATTCTCTGATGTTTAGAAAGGACTGATCTGTCAGTGAATGTTTTCCCACACTCACTGCAATCAAAGGGCCTCTCCCGTGTGTGGATTCTCTGATGTCTAGAAAGTCCTGAGCAGAGAGTGAATGTTTTCCCACACTCACGGCATTCATAGGGCTTCTCCCCTGTGTGGATTCTCTGATGTTTAGAAAGGCCTGAGCTGAGAGTGAATGTTTTCCCACACTCATTGCATTCAAAGGGCCTCTCCCCTGTGTGGATTCTCTGATGTTTAGAAAGGCCTGAGCTGAGAGTGAATGTTTTCCCACACTCACGGCATTGATAGGGCTTCTCCCCTGTGTGGATTCTCTGATGTTTAGAAAGGTCTGAGCTGGTAATAAAGCTTTTCTCACACTCATAGCATTCATAGGGCCTCTCTCCTATGTGGATTCTCTCATGTTGAGAAAGGGCTGAGTTGGTAATAAAGCTTTTCCCACACTCACAGCATTCATAGGGCCTCTCCCCTGTGTGGATTCTCTCATGTTGAGAAAGGCCTGTGCTGCGAGTGAAGCTTTTCCCACACTCATGACATTCATAGGGCCTCTCCCCTGTGTGGATTCTCTCATGTTGAAAAAGGCTTGAGCTGAGAGAGAATGTTTTCCCACACTCACGGCATTCATAGGGCTTCTCCCCTGTGTGGATTCTCTGATGTTTAGAAAGGTCTGAGCTGAGAGTGAATGTTTTCCCACATGCACGGCATTCATAGGGCCTCTCCCCTGTGTGGATTCTCTCATGTTGAGAAAGGCCTGAGCTGAAAGTGAATGTTTTCCCACACTCACGGCATATATAGGGCCTCTCCCCTGTGTGGATTCTCTGATGTTTAGAAAGGGCTGAGCTGCAAGTGAAGGTTTTTCCACACTCAGTGCATGTATTTTTCTTCTTTCCTATGAGGATTTCCTGCTGTGTTGTGGTTTCCTTGATGCTCTTCTGAGTTCCCCGACAGACAAGAAATTTACCCATTTTCTCCCCTGGATGGTTTCCTTGCTCTTTTTCTGGTCTGTGCTGAATCTCACAGGATTTTCCCTGCTCATGACTCCTGGACACATTCCTTTTCGATCTTTGTGATAATTCTCTGTGTTTAATCACTTGCTCAACATTTTCCAGGTGAGAATTCTGCTCCTCTTTCTCACATACCATTGCATCACCTGCTGTGACAAGAGACAGAAACCTCAGAGATAGAGAGGGGAAGGCCAAACCAAAACAAGTGCTTGAGAGAGGTCAAATAAAAACAAGAACTGAACTCCTCCAAACTCTTCCCCTAAACAGGAAAGAGGAGGGGATCAATTCGGCCTTCATATCCCATTCAAATTCACAGGGGGAAGGGAAGAACTTACTGCCTGGAGTCTGCTAGGGTCTACAGGAAGCCATGAGCTATATTTACCCTGAGGATACGAGCCCTGCTAGGGACAATAACGAACTGAGAAACCTTCCAAGGGCATTGTAGGGCATCCCAGATGTTTCCTTCAGGCACTTGCAGATTCTGAGTTGGTTTAATCTTTCCTCACCTGTGCAGGGAACTCTCAGGATCTCTCTTTCCTCTGAACCCTGGAGGTCTGGAACCCATGGCTCTTCCCCTTGTTCCAGCTGGGAGATTATATGAGGTTTGGAAACTGGAAACCCTGCTCAGATGAAAGAAAACAAAGGAGTTCAGTTGATTTCCTATGACTGTCATAAAAAACACTATTAACTTAGCTTCAGTGCTTAGTGTGACCCAGTGTGCCTGGGGCAGTCCACACTGAAAATGTCAAGATCAGGGCAGGCTGAAAAAGGGAAAGCAGATGCTCCCAAAACCGGGGGTTAACATGAAAGTTAAATTCACCAATCAGTCACCAACTGTGCTTCTGATCCCCCACATTGCTTATCGAGAAACTGAAAAAAAGACATCACACGGTCCCCTTTACTGCATTCCAGTTCTCTGACTCCCAATCAGCACCTAGGTCCAGCACAGCGAGAGGTGATTTAAAAACTCTGCTCACATAAAGAAAGGGTTCTTCTGACCCCACAGTCAGCCACATTACCAGCTCTGTATAGGTTTGGATCTTACCCGGATTCTATGATGCCAGCCAATCCTTAGCATCTAAACTAAAGGTTTATAAGCAAGAAAGCATCTAAACTAAAGGTTTATTATAAAAGAAGGAAAGAAAAAGGAAGTTGTTAAAATGGGAAAACAGTCAGAAATCTATATATCTGGTTCTTAGCAGTATTGGTGAGTTTCTGGCTTGAAAGGCTCTCTGGTACACATCCACATCATTCAGTCCTTTGTTCCAGGGTTCACTTTGTAGAGAAGTTGCTCCAGAAAAAGGAAGAGGGATTGAAGACAAAATGGAGATGATGCAGCTGCCCTTTATATTCCTTTTGCCAAGTGGCTTCTACTTCCTCTGTCCCAAACACAAGCTTCACAGCACATGGCAGGGAAATGCCTTGGAGGTCTCAGTACACAGGCATACCCCTGCATGTCTTGCTGACTCAATAGGTGTATCCCCTTGATCTTTTCAATGGGTTCATGGTACAGCTGATGACCCCTGATGGACCATCGAACAGGCTGGGCAGTGCTGATGCCAATATGTCTGGGGATGTCACTCAAATACTACACAAGTCTGGAATACAGATATACCCTACATATCTATAACTCGCAATACAAAGATAGAAACAAGATTATCAAACTTGGAAAGTCATAACATTGTCATTGACACCTAACATGGCATATCTAGCACGATTCATTGCCATTTCATCATATTGGTATTTATAATAAAATAAAAATAATATAAAGTGTCCCTCAATTCCATACAGTGTCACTTAATAAATCAGTGAATTCCCAGGACCGGTTCCCCAGCTGTCTGAAGATGTCGAACACTTGGCTTGTGAAGGACTGGAATACCCACAGATATATTGGGAACACACAGACAGACACTGTGCAAGTCTGTGGCCCTATGTTCACTCTTCTAGAAAATTAGGATCAAGTTTGCTCATAGTATGTGTCAGGGCTGAATCTCCACTCTGTCACTCCGAGTGCAGAAAGTGGACGCCCGCCAGGATTCTAAACAATAATTTGTGCAACTCTAGGCTTGTATTAAACCCCTAAAGTTACAGCTTTTCTCTGACCTTGGCTTGGTAAATGCTGCCACCACCCAAATGCAAAAAAAACCCAAACCCATGGACCCAGGAAGGAGCACTTGAGAATTCTTCCCTCTGGGGTACCCTCAGGCCCTTTCACCTCCCCTTCGGGAAAGAGCTGAGAAAGAAAAAGGAAATTAGCTGTGGCTACCAGCTAATCAATCAACATGCACAAACCTCTTAGGACAACAGAAATCCAATCCTGTTCTTAAGAGGTAAATTTTATTAAAATTGAAAAGGAAAACAATACATCCGGAACTTAGGCTTTGGCTACATCTTCAAAGAAACAATTTTTGTAAGCACCCAAAAGAGCTTTCCTGGGAGTTCAGCTTAAAGCTTAGAAGCAAACAAAAGCATCTGGGATAGCACAGAGGAGCTCCAAAAGCCAAAATAAAAAATATAAACCTGATTGTGTCTGTCTAAACATTCCCTGTCTAAATCATTTCTTCTAGCTATGGAAGATGAAGTTTCAAAACTGCTTCAAGCCATACACAGCATTGCTACTCTGTGTTGCCTTCTCCGGAGAACAGCAGAAAAAGGAAAAGTTACTGTCCCATTTAAAAAACTTCTAGCCTTTCCATTGGCTCTTTTGGTCAGCTGCCCACTCCTTTTCTTTTACCTGTGGGCTTGTTAACCCTTTACAGGTAAAGCAAGCAGAGAAGTCACACCAACAAGGATTTTATAGCAATCTGGCTGGCTGGGTGTTAAATGAAGGGGAGTGGAGGGATCTCCCTTTTATAATCACTGTATGGCTTGTGAGGTAACATTTGAAAAGACATAATCTACCGAATATCCTCCTTAAAATGTGTAGCAACATTGTATGTAAAGCGATGAGATTTTACGGTATGATATTACTGAAAAAGTTGCAACCCTAACCCTAAGTTCCTCAGAGACAGCAAGGCAAACAGCTGGTCAAATAGCCATTCTCCAGGAGGGGGAAGGGGTGAAGAAGCCATTCACATTCCATCACAGGGACCACTTGAAGCTCCTATCTACGACAGCCTGTCACCATGACTCAGCTGAGAACGGAATTTGTTTCTAGTACAAAGGACTGAATTATAAAAAGAGGTGAGGAAAATGCATGAGACTCTCTCTCCCCTTTCCCTCTGCTCATGACAACTCCTGAAGAACTGAATGTGGGCAGCAGGGGCGGGTTAGGGGGATTCCTGGCTGAAAGGAAAGCCAGCCTGTCTCAGCACATGGTGAGAGAAACATTTGTTTTACATCCAGTTTAGCTTGTTAAGTTAAATATTAGTTTGTGTTTTCTCTTACATTTCTTTTGTAAACAAGTCTGACTTTTATGCCTCATTACTTGTAGGCACTGAATTTTTTTTTTTTTCCAGTAGTTAACAATCTTGGTTTATTGTTTTATCTAACCAGTGTGGTTGGATTAAAGTATGTTGGAAACTCCATTTGGAATAACCAGGCTGGTGCATGTCATTTTCCATTGATGAAATAACAGATTTCATATGAGCTCTCATTGTTCAGTAGTGTGCTGGACAGGACAAGATGCACATTTCTGGGGGATGTCTGGAAGCAGAGAATTTTCTGGGGTTCTCCTGTGGGGTACTGTAATTCGGGAGTTGCTGACTAGCAGCACCCAATACTGTGTAGCTAGGAGCGAGTTACATGCTGGAGACTGTGTGTTAACTGCCCAGGAGTGGCTGCTCTCACAGTAAAGCAGTGTAAAAGGTACCCCAGCCTGGGGAACCGAGGGGACACAGCTGTTCAACACTCCAGATTGTACTGTGCTTAATGTCACAGACACTCAATTTCAAAGTCTCCTAAAACACACAGAAAGTAAATCCACGTCCCAGAAATTGAAGTCTCCAGACAGATGGCAAGTCTCCCTGGCTCTGCTTCTTGCTGACAGACAGGTCCAGAGACAAAAAGAGAGTCCCAGGGAAGCTGGAAACATAAGCGTGGGGCTCAGTGGAGAAAGGGAACAGGAAGGGCAGGGATATTACTGAATGCAGGATCTCAACAGTACTAGATGTCAGGATAGCACATAGTGCAGCCCATTGGAAAACAATCCCAAATATACATAGAAAATGATGGGGTCTAAATTAGTTATTTCCACTGATTTATGTAAGGGCAATAAGATAGACAATAATACAGAGAATATCCCTCTTTAAAGAATTCCTAATATCCTGTTTGCTTTTTTGACTTCCGCTGCACACTGCTGGATGTCTTCAGAGAACTATCCACAATGACTAAAAGATTTTTCCTGATTAGTTGTAGCTAAATTAGCCCCCGTCATATTGTATACATACTTGGGGTTATTTTTTCCAATGTGCATTACTTTACATTTATCCACATCAAATATCATTTGCCATTTTGTTGCCTAATCACTTAGTTTTGTGAGATCTTTTGAAGTTTTTCACAGTCTGCTTTGGTCTTAACTATTTTGAGCAGTTTAGTATCATCTGCAAACTTTGCTGCCTCACTGTTTACCCCTTTCTCCAGATCATTTATGAATAAGTTGAATAGGACTAGTCCTAGGATTGACCCTTGGGGAACACCAATAGTTACTCCTCTTCATTCTGAAAATTTACCATTTATTCCTACCCTTTGTTCCCTGTCTTTTAACTAGTTCTCAATTCATGAAAAGATCTTCCCTCTTATCCCATGATAACTTAATTTATGTAAGAGCCTTTGGTTAGAGACCTTGCCAAAGGCTTTCTGGAAATCTAAGTACACTATGTCCACTGGATCCCCCTTGTCCACGTTTGTTGACACCTTCAAAGAGCTCTAATAGACTAGTAAGACATGATTTCCCTTTACAGAAACCATGTTGACTTTTGCCCAACAATTTTTGTTCTTTTATGTGTCTGACAATTTTATTCTTTACTATTGTTTCAACTAATTTGCCTGGCACAAACATTAGAGACTTACCGGTCTGTAATTGCCAGGATCACCTCTAAAGCCCTTTTGAAATATTGGCGTTACATTAGCAATCTTCCAGTCATTGGGTACAGAAGCTGATTGAAAGGACAGGTTACAAACCATAGTTCATAGTTCCCCAATTTCACATTTGAGTTCCTTCAGAACTCTTGGGTAAATACCATCTCGTTCCGGTGAATTCTTACAGTTAAGTTTATCAATTAGTTCCAAAACCTCCTATAGTGACACTTCAATGTGTGGCAATGCCTCAGATTTGTCACCCACAAAAGGTTTGAGAATCTCCCTAACATCCTCAGCCATGAAGACTGAAGCAAAGAATGCATTTAGTTTTTCCGCAATGACTTTATCGTCTTTAAGGGCTCCTTTTGTATCTCAGTCGTCCAGGGACCCCACTGGCTGTTTAGCAAGCTTCCTACTTTTGATGTACTTAAAACGCATTTTGTTATTACCTTCTGAGTTTTTGGCTAGCTGTTCCTCAAACTCCTTTTTGGCTTTTCTTATTACATTTTGACACTTCATTTGGCAGCACTTATGCTCCCTTCTATATACACCTCATTAGGATTTGACTTCCACTTTTTAAAAGATGCCTTTTTATCTCTCACTGCTTCTTTTAGATGGGTAAGTCAATCCACAGTGGCTCTTTTTAGTTCCTTTGCTGTGTTTTTTAATTTCAGGAATACATTTAAGTTGGGCCTCTAATATTGTGTCTTTGAAAAGCATCCATGCAGCTTGCAGCGATTTCACTCTAGTCACTGTACCTTTTAATTTCTGTTTAACTAACCCCCTCATTTTTGCATAGTTCTCCTTTCTGAAATTAAATGCCACAGTGTAGAGCTGTTCTTCCCACCACAGGAATGTTAAATTTTGTTAGATTATGATCAGTATTTCCAAGCGGTCCTGTTATAGTTACCTCTTGGACAAGATCCTGTACTCCATTCAGGACTAAATGGACAGTTGCTTCTCCCCTTGCAGGTTCTTGGTACCAGCTGCTCCAAGAAACAGTCATTTAAAGTATCGAGAAATTTTCTCTCTGCATTTTGTCCTGCGCTGACATGGACCCAGTCAATATAGGGATAACTGAAATCTCCCACTATTATGGAGTTCTTTATTTTGATAGCCTCTCTAATCTCCCTTCGCATTTCATCCTCACTATCACTGCCTTTGACAGGTGGTCAATAATAGATTCCTATTGTTATATTCTTATTAGAGCATGGAATTACTATCCATAGAAATTCTATGGAACATGCGGTTTCATTTAAGATTTTTACTTCATTTGAATCTATATTTTCTTTAGCATACAGTGTCACTCCCCCCGCTTCCCCTCGAGTATGACCTGCTCTGTCCTTCCAATATATTTTGTACCCTGGAATGATTGTGTCCCATTGATTGTCCTCACTCCACCAGGTTTCTGGGATGCCTATTATGTCAATATCCTCTTTCAACACAAGGCACTCTAATTCACCCATCTTATTATTTACACTTCTAGCATTTGTGTACAAGCACTTTAAAAAACTTGTCATTGTTTATTTGTCTGCCCTTTTCTGATCTGTTAGAAACTTTTGTGTGTGAATGCTTCTCGTCTGATCTGGCCCTTACTTTATCCTCTTCCAGCCTCTCTTCCTGACTAAAACTAGAAAAATCTCTATCATTACACTCTCTTCTAAGAGAAGCCTTTGTCTGATCCACGTCTTTCTCTGAAGCCATTGGCTTCCCCCAATATCTCTTAGTTTAAAAACTGCTCTGCAACCTTTTTAATGTTAACTGCCGACAGTCTGGATCCACTTTGGTTTAGGTGGAGCCTATCCTTCCTGTATGGGCTCCCCCATCCCCAAAGTTTCCCCAGTTCCTAATAAATCTAAACCCCATCTCTCTACACCATCATCTCATCCACGCATTGAGACTCTGAAGTTCTGCCTGCCTACCTGGCCCTGCGCGTGGAACTGGGAGCATTTCTGAGAATGCCACCATAGAGGTCCTGGATTTCAGTCTCTTTCCTAGCAGATGAAATTTGGCTCCAGGACGTCTCACCTACCCTTCCCTATGTCATTCATATCTACATGTACAGTGACCACTGGCTCCTCCCCAGCACTACACAGAAATCTATTTAGATGCCTGCCTGGTGTGTAGGTTGCGTATTTCTCAAGGCAAGTCACCATACTGTTCTCCCGGTCATCACAAACCCAGAGATCCTTCTTAGTAATGGGAGATTCAATCATTAGAAACAGCTGCCTTTTCTTAATGACTGGAGTTCCCTCCCCGGTGAGGTAACCTCAGTCCAAGAGGTTACCTCTACACTATCTGGAAGCAGGGTCCCAACTATGAGAAACTTTCCCTCTGCTCCCGTTGACTGCTCTCATTCCCTGGGCCTTTCATCCTCCTGAACAGGGGTGGGGGGGGGCTGTCTGACCGGAGTTGGGACAATTCTCTAGTGTCCTGGAAAGCCTCATCAACATACTTCTCTGCCTCCCTTAGCTCCCCCAGTTCCAACACTCTGGCCTCCAAAGCCTCCACACGGTCTCTGAGGGCCAGGAGCTCCTTGCACCAAATGCACACATTCATACCTAACATAAGAACAGCCGTAACGGGTCAGACCAAAGGTCCATCTAGCCCAGTATCCTGTCTACCAACAGTTGCCAATGCCAGATGCCCCAGAGGAAGTGAACTTAACAGGCAATGATCAAGTGATCTCTCGCCTGCCATTTATCTCCATCCTCTGACAAACAGAGGCTAGGGACAGCATTCCTTACCCATCCTGGCTAATAGCTATCGATGGACTTAACCACCATGAATTTATCCAGTTCTCTTTTAAGCGCTGTTATAGTCCTAGCCTTCACAACTTCCTCAGGTAAGGAGTTCCATAAGTTGACTGTGCGCTGCTTGAAGAAGAAATTCCTTTCATTTTCTTTAAAACTGCTGCCTATTAATTTCATCTGGTGACCCTAGGAAGCCTCTGCTAATTATGCTACACTTAACCCTCAGTTTTACTTGAGCAAACAGGAGATATTTGACACTGTGCGATACGGCTCTTGTGCTCTGTTCCCAAAGTGTTCTGCAGCCGGGGAGGGTCTCTGGTAGTGTGTGCGACACCGGCATATTGAGGTAATGCTGAAACTGGGCAGAGTAGAGGTGGCATTGTGGGGTTGGCGTAAACCTTAACTCTCCATTTCCCCTTCCAAGAACCGAGGAGACACTAACCTTTACCCAGTGAGGTCACATTCTCATAGTTCTGCTGCATGACATCCCAGTAGAGGGCTCTCTGAGTGGGGTCCAGCAGAGCCCACTCTTCACTGGTGAAATACACAGCCACCTCCTCGAACGTTACCGGCCCCTGAAAGAGCAGGAGTCCAACATTCAATACCTGCTGCCCCATTCACAACCCTGCTATTTGTGGGGAGAGGAGCCCATCAAAGGGAAGCCCTGGGTGGATTGCAATCAAAGACCCACCCTCACCCTGCTCAGAGCATCCAGGAAACATCAGAGTGAGGGGACAAAGAGAGAGCCCCTTATCTCTTCCAGCAGATCCATCACACACCTACTAGTCACAGACTGACAGAGGACAGGGAGGCCCTAGCAGGGACCAGGGAGAGATCCCTGCTAGGAAGCCCAACAGCCTCCTCATTGTGAGGAGCTGGATATGAAGGGAGGGGAATCTCCTCTAACCCTCACTGGTGGGGATCCCTTTCATATCTCACAGCAGCCACTGGTTAGTCGGGTCAGGCCCCAGCACTATGAGTCTGGTCAGTTTTCCCAGCCCCATGTAGCTGGGTTATTTTCTGTTCTAAAAACTAGAGCATTTCCACCTCCGAACCTCATGGGTCTGATCCTAGAATCTAGGCCACTTATTAAACAACTTCCAGCAGGTGTGTCACCTCCTGCCCTCCCTTTCTCCACCCTGTGCATTTCCTGCCCCGCGCCAACCTCCAAACCTGATTGTGCAAACCTTCCAATCTGCGCTGTATTTGCTGTCCCTCTCCCTCCTGTAGGAACCCACCAACCCCCCCTCAAAAAAATAATCCCTACCTGAGCTGGCTCCACTGCAGCCATTTCTCTTCCCTGGGTCATGGGAGGATGGGATGAGTTGGAGAAAAACATGGACGTCGATGTGCAGCCCTGGCAGGGTGAGAAAGGCAGTTGTGGAGATTTCACATCACGATTCCCCCAGGCCCTTTCCCTCCACACAGACATCCTAGACTCTGCCATGCTGGGAACATGCTTGATCTCTTTATTACAGTGTAGACCTGGCCCCTCCTGCCAGGCTAAGCCCACACACACATTTTTAACCTCCCTCCTCCCCGTAAAAAAGTCTCTGAACACAGGGCTAGAAAAGAACAGAACCAAAGAAGTCACTGTGGGGAATTCTCTCAGACAATGGCCCTATGCCAGTCACACCCCAGCAGGAGGAATATGGAGTCAAGAACCAGCTTTTCCTCTGTCTGAGCCTTTTCTTGTTCACTGGAAAGTGGTTCCGCCCAGGGATGCTGCAATACCTGTGTCTGGGTGGACTAGAGAGCTGGAAATGTCTCCCCCCACTCATTTCTCCCACTGCCCCTTTCAGTCTCTCCTTCCCCTGTCCTCTCTCTCTGCTTCTCTGGTTGGGAAAGTCCCATTACTGGGGGTTTTGCTCTCCCATGGCTGGATTTTCTGCTGGCAATTGCTAATGGGAGGAGAAATGATGAGGGGCTGTTTGCGCAGTCACTTTCTTGCCAGTCCCCAGCACTTTCCCTGAGGCTTTTCAATAACCTGTAGTCTGTAGCTCAGAATTTGCATTAACAGGGCCCAGGCCTGCCCCAAGGGGCTAGTACCAGCTGGAGAAAGTCATCCCCTGGGCCAGGCAGAGAAAAAGCTTTAATTAAGGTCACATCCCAGCACAGAACCCCGCTGGGGGAGCAGCAGCTGCTAAGCTTGGTCTCCCAGATCACAATGGAGGCTGCAGCATCTGACCCAGGAAGCTGAACCCCAATATCCTGAGCAGAGAGGAACACAGCATTTGAGCAGCTTCCCTCCTTTAGCTCTCTGGGGAGAGCTGCTAATGAGAGCCCCTCCTCGCAGGGAGAATTGCTAATCTCGTTTGCCCAACTGTGCATCTGGAGTCACTCCTTCTCTTTCCATGCAGTGAGTCTGGATTAACAATGGTCTCAATGAAACCACATTTCAGAAAGAATGAGTCCAGAAAGCTGTGGAAGAGACCATTGTGTTGCATTTCTAGCCCCCTTCCCACCTGCCTCACCCATCAGATCTCGTATAAGGACTCAGGGCACAAATTTTCCCAATGGAACTGGAAGGTCCTGGAGTTTTCAAGATGTTTGATAAGTGGATAGAAAGTTATCATGGTGACTTGGCGTGGCTGGGGAGTGCCGGGCAGTGCTTGGAGCCAGAAATCTGGCACAAGCTGATCAGAGAGAAGGAGCATGGTTAGTGGCAGCCCCCAGAGCCTCCATCCAGGGGCCCCCAGATACTCCCAGTACCCAGCCCCCACAGTCAGGGTGCCACCAGATATTCCCTGGGACCCAACCCCTAAAAACCCTGAACAGTGACTCCAGATACCCCTCAGCACCCGACTGGCCAGAGAACCCCCACCAGACATCACTGGCACGCTGGGAAACCTAAAGGGTCCCCCCCCACACCAAGAGCCCCCAACAGCCAGGGACCCCCCCCCCCCCAGGAGACCCCTCACTGGGAATTCAGTCCCTCACTGCCTGCCCAGGACCCCCACCTGTCCTCCAGCACGATCCCCCATGCTGTTTGCCTGGGACCCCCCTGATGCTTTACAATGGGACCCCTCCCTCTGCTTGCCTGGCATCCTGACCTAGCTCCTGTGACTCCCCCACTCAGTTCTGTGCATTGGGCATGACTGAGCCCCTGGCACAGCACCAGGCTCCCTCTAACCTCCTGCCCCACCTCCCCAAGAGATGCCCACCCTCACTGTTCTGCACCAACAAGTCCCCAGTGATACCCACCTCCACAACCCATAGCCTCAGGGCTGGGTACATCAGAACTCTCCCCGCCCCCTAAACCTCCAGAACCCACCAATTTGATTAGGGTACCCCCTGTCCAGTCACCCAGAGGCCTCCCCCTCCCACAATGCCCCTTCAGCTTCAGCTGCAATCTCCCCACGCAGATACCCCATCCCCTACCCTAGCAACAGTGTTACCTCGCTGTGTCTGCTAAGTGGATAGAAAGTTATCACTGTCCCCTGCTGGCCAGTCACACAAGCAGAGGTATCCCTGGGGGGTGCTTCTTTAACAGGAGAATGAAGGCCTGGAGGGCAAGAAAGGTCCATGCCCTGTCACTAGCTACATCTTAGCACTGCGGGAAGCAACCCCTCACAGAGACCATTTGTCATGGGCTTTGGGATACTTCTGGACCCACGCTGCACTCAGAGTGACCTTTCTTTTCTCCTCACCCAGTGCCAGCTGGAGAAAAGAAAAGGCTTCAGCCAACTCTCCTGTTACCTGTTATCTCCTGGGAACCACTGATCCCCCAAACAGGGGGAGGCCTCTGCATTTGATGGGTATTAAATACATTTAGAGAGGAAAGTGAAACGTCAGAGGGATTTTATAGCAGTTGTTGAAACGAGGTAAAATCTGAGTGTTTCACGTCAATATTTGAAAACTGAATAGAGAGAAAATGGGCAACATTTGCCAACATTTGATATCCATGTTCAGGAACCTGAGAAAAGGTGTAAATATGAGATTTTCTTAGTATTTTATAATTAGAGAGACAAGGAAAAATCTCAGGCCATAGTCAATTAGAAATAGACAATTAGAGAAAAAGTGGGGCTTAGGATATTTTTTATCAATCTTTGAGATTTGCAGAAAATACGTGTCAGAAACTACGCAATTGATAACATGAGAAAGGGAGGAGGGATAGCTCAGTGGTTAGAGCATTGGCCTGCTAAACCCGGGGTTGTGAGCTCAATCCTGGAGGGGGCCATTGAGGGATCTGTGGTAAAAAACTGTTGGAGGATTTAGTTGGGGATTGGTCCTGTTTTGAGCAGAGGGTTGGACTAGATACCTCCTGAGGTCCCTTTGAACCCTAATATTCTCTGAACACCACCAAGATCTGAGGGGATTTTATATTGCTGTTAATCACTAGAGAGAACAGGGGGACTGTTGGACTGGATTTTATATTACTATCCAACACATATACAGAAAGTGATGGTTCCCCCACCCCCACCATTCACATGGGCAGCAGGGAGCCCTTTCAGGAGCTGCTTTAAGAGGGCAAAGGGGGTGGGGGAGCTGGAAGGTCCCTGGATGAGGGTAGGGGGCAGCAGTGGGGGATGGGCAGGTGAATGGAAACTGGTGGCTGGGGACAGCTGTGCTGGTAGTTGGGGGCAGTAAGTGGGATTGGGAAACCGGGGTCCGGGCAGTCCCCATGGGGGACACGTGCCCCTCCCATCCCCGCCCTGGCAGGGAACAGGCATCTCATCCCCTCCCCCCAGGGGCAGCCACGTTCTGGGCAATGACCCAGGGCAACAATTTCCCACCCGCACAAGGACCAATCGCTGCAGATAAAACGGGAGGGAAAATCCCCCTCCCCCCGGAGAGATTTCAATGGACATTTGAGAATCATGGGGAGACCGGGGGGAACCAGAGGAACCGAGAGCGGATCGGGGGGGGGATCTCCCCGATTTTACAGCCCGTGTGAGATGCGGGGAGAAAAGGGGCAGAACCAGAGAGAATTTGTATCGGGGCGAGAGGCACAAACAGGGACAGGAGCCAATTAACTCCCCACCCTTCCCCCCCCCGGGAATTTCCTGGCTGCCCAGAGACAGTTCAACCCCCCCGCGTCCCACCGACCTTCCCCCCCGCAACTCCGGCTTCCCCCCTCCCCGCCCGACACCCCCTCGGGACCCCCCCCGGGCCCCAGGCTCCGCCCCCCCATCCCAGCGGGGCCGGGGCGGATCCTGCTGCAGCTCCTGGGCCCGAGGCAGCTCCGAGGCTTCTCCCAGGTTCCCCGGGGCCGAGAGTCACTTTCCCGCCCCCCCCCCGGGGTCTCTCACTCACCGGCTCACACGGAGGCGGCAGCAGCAGCTTAATTCTCCCGCCCCCAGCGGGGATCGCATGGAACAGGAGAGCAGACGCGCCCCCGGTAGCGGAAGTGACGTCAGCGAGGCAGGCGGAGCCGAAGCGCGAACGCGCGCTGGGTGCTGCGGTTCTGTCTGGCCCGTGCGGGGCCGTTGGAGTTTCAGTTGCTGAACCCCGCCCATAGCTGGGCTGGAGGGCGGATGCGCCCCGGTGCAGGCTGGGAGATGTAGTTCCGGACTCTCTCTGGCGAGAAAGTGACGTCAGCGAGGGAGGTGGAGCCGGACCGCGAGTACGTGGGGGCCGTTGCGGTTCTGCCTGGCCCGTGCGGGGCCGTTGGAGCCTCTCACGGGCCGGAGAAGGGTTTGTGCCGCTGGAGCTCTGGGCATGCGCAGATCGCGGGGGGAGAGACCTTCATTAACCCCCCCGTGCCCGGCCCGGGCTCCGCCCCCCGCTGCGGAGCTGCAGCCTCCAGGTCCCGGAGCGAGCCCGGGGGGCGGGGCCGGGCGGTGACTCCGCCCCAGTGTCCGGGGGGTGGGACCCGGCATCTCGCAGCGCCGGGATCTGCTCCCTGGGGCCGCGCCCGCGGGGGGCTCGGAGCTGCTGCCCCCGCCGGAGCCCAGCGCCCCCCGGGCCCGGCCAGGCTCCGCCCTGGGGCCTCGCGGGAGGGACCGGCCCCACTGGGGTCCCTGCGTGGGGCCGGGCGGGGGGTCCCGGCGGGAGACCCGGGAAAGGGGCGGGTGGAAAGTGTCGGTGCAGCCCGGACATGGCCGGGGGGGGAAGAGCCGGTGACCCCCGCGGAGCGGGGAGAGAAGGGGGGGCTGAGATCCCCTCGGATTTACCGCTGCCCCCCCCCGTGGGGACCCCTCTGTCCCCTCCCGTCCTGCCCCCTTTCTCCCTAGAGAGCAACGAGCAACATCCAGGGTGACCCCCCCCGCGCCCAAATCCCTGAGGAGTTCCCTGTTCCCCTCCCCCGATCGTGCCCCATTTTCTCCCCACTTCGCCAATGTCCAGTTCAGATCTCAGGTTTGAGGCGACCCCCCCCCCCTCCCATTTTTACCTGCAGCGATTTGTCCTTGTGTAGGTGGGAAATCGTTCCCCCGAGTGATTCCTGAACCGGGCAGAGGCTGGGGCGGGGGGGGGGGGGGGGGGGGGCAGTGTCTGCTGGCAACAGGGCATGGGAAGGCCCAGGAAGGGAAGGGAGGAGCAAGCCTCCCCCGTGGAGATGGCCCAGCCCCAGGTTTCCCAGTCCCTGTTACTTCCCCATCTTTCCCTCCGACCCCACCACCTGCTAGTCACATTCCCTGACCCCACTGCCAGCCCTTCCCCACTAACAGTGACCTTCTGACTCCAGCCCCACTCCTGTCCCCGGTGAAACCCACATCACCCAGGGCTCTGCTGGCCTTGTGAATGTGAGACCGGAAGAGTCCATCCCATTCTGTTGTTGGTTGAATATCCCTGTATAATCCCCTCAAATTTCCACTCCTCTCTTGAACTGTCGAATGGTGACACAAAATCTCCCCAGATGTTGATACTTCTCTCTTACGTTGGCAAATATTTACTTTCTGCCCCATTTTCTCCTCAGTTCTGAAATACTGATATCAAATTCTTGAAAATCTTCCCACTTTTCTCCCCAGGTGTCTGACTGAGATCAGGGCTTTTATTGTACTGAGCATGGTAAAGGCCTGGCCTGAGATCAGGTCCCCCAGTGTGCCAGGCACTGCACAAACCCTGACAAGTTTGGGGCACTGGTTGTGCCAGGAACTGCACAGACCCCTGCAGAGAGCAGGGACCTTGTTGTGCCAGGTGCTACAAGAGCTCTGGGCCTCTGTTGTGCCAGGCCCTGCATCAACACCAAGTGAAATCAGATTCCCATTATGCCAGGTGCTGCAGAGACAGCAAACAAAATCAGGGACCTTGTTGTTCCTGGCGCTGCAGAGACCCCGAGTGAGATCTGGGCCCTGTTCTGCCAGGCGCTGCAGAGACCCCAACAGAGGTCAGACTGCACTGTTGTGACAGGTGCCGTGG
This sequence comes from Aldabrachelys gigantea, assembly GCA_026122505.1. Taxonomy (NCBI): domain Eukaryota; kingdom Metazoa; phylum Chordata; order Testudines; family Testudinidae; genus Aldabrachelys; species Aldabrachelys gigantea. The sequence goes on from JALNIE010000547.1 coordinate 16,323, forward strand.
AGACCCCAAGTGAGATCTGCGCCTCTGTTATGCTGGGCACTGTAGAGACCCCACAGACATCAGGCACCCCATTGTGCCAGGTAAAACTGAGACCTGGACCAAGATCACTGCCCCCCTTATACCGGGCAGCACACAACTGCAGCCCAGATTGCTGCCTCCATTGTCTAGGGTACTTGATTGAGATCTGTGTCTCCTTGGGCCTGGCACTGCACTGACCCCAACCCAGATCATGCCCCACCGCTGTAGTGGGCACTGCACAGACCCTGACAGAGATCCTGGCCCCACATTTTGCCAGGCGCTGCAGGGACCTCAAACAAAATCAGGGATCCTATAATGCCAGGAGTTGCAGAGCCCCCGACTGAGATCAGGCCTCCTGTGTGTAGGACTCTGCGCGACACTGACCAAGATCAGGGTCCTCATTGTAACAGGTGCTGCACAGACACCCGGGGTATGTCAACCCTGCCATTAAAAACCCTGAGCTGGCCCATGGCAGATGATTCAGGCTCACAGGGCTCAGGTGAAGGGGCTGGTTAATTGCCATATAGATGTCTGGGCTTGGGCTGGAGCCAGGCTGTAGGAACCTGTGAGGTGGGAGGGTGCCAGACCTTGGGCTGCAGCCCCAACCGGAACATCTACACCACCATTAAACAGCCCCGCAGCCTGAGCCATGTGCGCCCAAGTCAGCGGGCCCGGGCCAGCCGCCAGTGTCTGACTGCAGTGTAGACATGCCAACAGGGACAGAGAGTCCCTTAGATATTTATAGCTCATGGGAAGGAGGACGGGGATTGGTTGGTGTCTGGGGATTTAATAATAAACACACAATATCATTGTTCTTAGTGAATTTTCATCTTCTAATTCCCATAACCCACTAATTATCCCTGGCTGCCCCCGGCCGTCTGGGGAGGGAGAACTAGTAAACTCCTGTGACCAGTTTGGAACCTAAAGCACAAGGATCTTTCCGTGGCTGCCTCAAAGTCACCCAGAGTGAAATTCATTTCACTGGATAAATCCCTAGTTGCTGGGCTCTGCAGAGGGGTGGGAAGGTGAATTCCATCACCCATTCTTGAGCATGGACCCCCCTTCCACTCTCACCCTCCCTCAGCTGAGACTGTCCCATGTGAAGGGAGAATAAGGGTTCAGCCCTGTCACTGGATTGGGTCTTCCCAGCAGTAACGGGAGTGAAAGCCTCTGTGCATTAATGACAGCAGCAGCTCTGAGACTCGGAGACATAGGGAGAAGAGATGGGAGTGAGCAGGTTATGTTTGTACCGGGTGTGAGTTACTCGTGGGAATTCTGCATTACTGTGTATGCGCAGAATTCACATCCAGTGCAGAATTTTTTTTACATGAAGAACATATATTCTGCCCGAGAAGTGCTGCAGTTCTGCCTTTCACCCACCCTGTGGCACCAGAACAGGCAGCAGCCAGCTGGGTTCATCTTGGTGGGAGATTGTTGCCTTGAGCTATACCCCAGATAGGAAGACAGTTAGTGGGTGCATCTTGAGAGAGTCCTCAGACACGGCTGCTTCTGGGGGTGGGGAGAGGGTGGTCATTCTGTACTTGCAAGAGGTGTGGAAAGGGCACAGGAGGAGCAAGTGTCCCCTACGGAGACTGCCCAGACCCAGGTTATCCAGTCTGAGACACTTCTTCCCCCACTGTACCCCAAACCTCTTCACCCCACCAACCATCAGTTGCAAGTCTTCCCTTGTTGTTACCCCTGCCTGTCTAGCAGAGAACCTCTAAGCCAGTAGTGTATCAGGGCTCAACCCTCTGGCTGAGTACTCGGGGCACTTTCTTCCTCTCTTAGGGTACCAAGTCACAGGGGCCCCACAAATCTACTTTGCTTAGGCTTTGGCTTCAGCCCCAGGTGGGTGGGGCTCAGGGCCCTGGACTTCAGCCTCATGCACTGGGACTTCAGTTTTCTGCCCAAGTCCCAGCAAGTCTAATCCTGGCCTTGCTTGGTGGCCCCCCTGAAACCTGCTAGTGGCCCCCCAGCGAGCCCCAGACCCCTAGTTGAGAACCTCTGCCTTACACCATGAATCACAGCAATGTTCAGGTTATGGCCAGTCATAGAATATCAGGGTTGGAAGAGACCTCAGGAGGTATCTAGCCCACCCCCCTGCTCAAAGCAGGACCAATCAACTAAATCATCCTGGCCAGGGCTTTGTCAAGTCTGACGTCCCAAAGGACCAGTTACTTACTTAGGTCAATTGAATTTTAGATCTCTCAACAAAGACAATGTTTCTAGCCAGTTCTGTAATAATCTGTACTATGATTTATTTAAAAGGAAATGAGAGTTGTTTACAAAGTTAAAGCAGGTAATCATATAGATGCAGACAACTTACGGTCTTAAATTTCAAAAGGTAATAGAAGCTTCTATAACGGGTAGGCAACCTGTGGCATACGTGCTGAAGGCGGCACGTGAGCTGATTTTCAGTGGCACTCACACTGCCTGGGTCCTGGCCACTGGTCCGGGGGGCTCTGCATTTTAATTTAATTTAAATGACGCTTCTTAAACATTTTAAAAACCTTATTTACTTTACATACAACAATAGTTTAGTTATGTATTATAGACTAATAGAAAGAGACCTTCTAAAAGTGTTAAAATGTATTACTGGCACGCCTGGTGATTTACATAGCCACAGAGGCTCACAATACAACTAGTCAGATATTAACCCAGGCAGCAACTCAATAAAGCATTCAATAAATTCTAAACATATTCTTGTCATTTTGATACCTGTTTTAACAATACTAACACAGGTGAGCCAGACTGATTCCAGCAATGCCTTTGCCCATGTTCAGTTAAGACATGGGGGCTTTTGCAAGAGCTGGCACCTCATCTGCCAGTGTCATAGGCAGGATGGGCAGGGATAGTGTCTCTAGCCTCTGTTTGCCAGAAGCTGGGAATGGGTGACAGAGGGTGGATCATTTGATGATCCCCTGTTCTGTTTATTCCCTCTGGGGCACCTGGCATTGGCCACTGAGCTAGATGGACCATTGATCTGATGCAGTGGGCTGCTCGTATGTTTGCAGTATCTATGAGGAGTATCTACTCCTCTGGACTCACTGGGGAGACACAGAAAGAAACAAGAAGTGCTGAGGTAAGAAGGCCCAGTCTCAAAGCCCCCAGGTTCACGCTTGTCAAAAGCTAAACCTAGGTCCAGCTCATGAAAGGGGCACTCCCAGGAGAGACTGTATAAAGGCTGGAGCATCAAACAACTTTGTAAACCTGAGACAACTGCTTGGGGACAATGACAGGGAGAATCCCCCAGAGTGACTCCTTTGATTCGGCTCTTCTTTGACCTTTGGTTTATAGAATGATAGAACTGGAAGGGACCTGGAGAGCTCACCAGTCCAGTCCCCTGCCCTCAAGGCAGGGCTACGTATTATCTAGACCATCCCTGACAGGTGTTTGTCCAGCCTGCTCTTAAAAATTCCCAATGATGAAGATTCCACAGCCTCCCTAGGCAATTTATTCCAGTGCTTATCCACTCTGACAGTTAGGAGGTTTTTCCTAATGTCCAACCTAAACCTGCCTTGTTGCAATTTAAACCCATTGCTTCTTGTCCTGTCCTCAGAGATTAAGAACAATGTTTCTCCCTCCTCCTTGTAACAACCTTTTATGTACTTGAAAACTGTGATCATGTCCACTCTCAGTCTTCTCTTCTCCATACTAAACAAACCCTGACCTCGGTTGTTGTGCGGCCTTTAAGCCTTCCCTTGGAGCTGTCAGCACCCGCTGCCTCTGCTCTAGGTGCCCAGAGGAGGACAGGTGAGCTGGGCCCCAGCCTGGGAACACGGCCCTGGCTCTCCTGCCTTTGAATGCCATGAGGGCAAGCGGAAGAGCGGCAGCTACAGGGACCAAAGTTGTGGACATCAAGTGAAGCAGCAAGAAACCCAACCATCAGGTTAACCCACCGAGCGTCACGGGGGTCTAGAAACTGAAATGGCAGCAGGTTCCATGGTGTAATGGGCAGCACTCAGGACTTTGAATCCTGGAATCTGAGTTGAAATCTCAGTGGGACCTCTGGGAGATATGTTGGTTTGCTGCAAAGCCTTGGAGCTCAACGTACTTGCTTACCCTCTACCTGGCTGAACTAGAATGATGGGTTTTTTTCTCCTCCTCCTGGATCACTGATGCCCTTTGGTCTTTGGTCCAGCTGGTCGCTATAGGGTGGGGTCCTAGAACTTAACAGTCTGGCTAGAGATTCCTGTGGGTGGAGCTGATGGTTGGGTTTCTTGCTGCTTCACCTGATGTCCACAACTTTGGTCCCTGTAGCTGCAGCTCTTCCTCTTGCCCTCATGGCATTTAAAGGCAGGAGAGCCAGGGCCAGGTTCCCAGGCTGGAGCCCAGCTCACCTCTCCTCCTCTGGGCACCTACAGCAGAGGGGGCTGGTGCTGACGACTCTAAGGGAAGGCTTAAACCACAGAGCAACTGAAGTCAAGGCTAGAGGAGGGCAGGACCACGCCTATGTGTGGCCTTCAGATGGACACAAAGATACCCAGCCAGCCTGCTCCCTGCCATGCCAAACCCCCAATGAAGGCCACCCGCAGACCAGTCGCCCATTATCAAAGATGTTAGGAAACCAGGGCCAGCCCCCTGGTGTGGCCTCTCTGTTCCCACTCACAGTGCTCACTCTTGCACTGGGGCAGGAGATTTTACCTCAAGAGGCTTTTCCCCAGCTGGTGAGAAGCAGAGAAACACCCAGGCTCCCAAGGTGCTATGTAGCAAACCCCTCAAGCACAGGGACAGACGCAAACTTGGAAGAGGGAAGCTGCTCTACACACCAGCCCAGGCAGCCACCCACTTTCTTTGGCAAGTCAGGAAGGGCAAAGGCTAGACTGGAAGCACCTGGGGCTCCTGCCCCAGCCTTTGTAATGCCCATCTCCCCAACTCCTTCACAGGGCTCTACCTGAAGCCATAGCATTGGCCTGAGCAGCCAAGAAGAGGATCCAGCCCTGAAGGGAGCAGAACTTTCAGTCCAAAGGTAAAACTACACAAGCACAACCACGAAGGGACTAAAACCCTCCATCCTCTGATCTGAAGTCAGATGCCTTATCCATTAGGCCACATGGTAAAAAGGCCCTCCAAGAGCTTCTTTGGAAAAGGCAGACACTGATGCATCCAACGAAGTGGGGATTCACCCATGAAAGCTCATGCTCCAATATGTCTGTTAGTCTATAAGGTGCCACACGATTCTTTGCTGCTTTTGCAGACACCGTGTTTCTCAAGTCAGCTGCTGAGGGGGGCCGAGACTCTCTGGGCACAAGAAGCCGAGTTCCCAGTGAGATGTGAGACTCAATTATCTGGAGTCAGGTGCAAGGCTTTGGCAGGGAGGCTTACGCATGGGGGATTGTGGTGCAGTGGATGGACCAGCTGTCTAGGTGCGGAGATTTAATCTCACTGAGGAGGAGGAGGAGGAATCCTGCTGATAGGCAGTTTCTAGGACTAGTGCAACCACTAGGCGAACTAGTCAGCCGCCTAGGGTGCCAAGTTGTTGGGGGCACCAAAAAGCACACTCAGAGAAGGCAGTGGAGTGGAGAAGAGCTAGGGCAGGGGGCTGGGGGGAGGTGCGGGGGGAGGGCTGCCCATAGCAAGTAATGGGGGGATGTGTGTGCAGGTGAACCGCTCCCTGTCCCAGCTCACCCCTCCTGAGCGGGTCTGAAGGACCCCTCCCACAAAAATCATCCTGAGTGGGTCTGAAGGACCTGCTGCTGGAGGAAAGGAGGGAGCTGTGGGTTCGGATTTAGGAGCAGTGTGAGGAGGAGGGAGCTGTGGGTTGGGATTGAGGGACTGTGGATAGAGGAGAGGAGGAGGAGAAGGGTGAAGAGGAGTAGGCTCTGGTTGGGAGTGAGTAGCAGTGTGCATAGGAGGAACTGAGGGTTGGGATTGAGGGGCACTGGGAAAAGTGGGGACATGAGTTTAGGCTGAAGAGCATCATCCTTTGGGGATCCAGCAGGAAAGGGGTAGAGAGCAGGTGATTCTAATTCCTTAGGGATATTCTATGTGTTTGTATGTGTGTGTGTGCACAGAAGGAACATGCTATATGCCCAGAGGCCTTTATTCCTCCAGGCTGCAAGGAAAGAGGGGCTGAAGTTGCCCCTTCAAACGGACACACAAAAAGGCCTCTCTGAGGAAAGGGAAAATCCTGAAGAGAAAAAGTAGCATCAAAGAGGACTTGAGAAAGACAGTTTAAGATCTTGGTGAGTAGTTTATTACTTGAGCAGGAGCTTGAACCCTCAGATTAAAAGTCTGAAGCTCTGCCAACTGAGCCAGTCAGGCTCCCAAAGGAAAAGAGCAAGTTGGTGCAGAGGAGAAACTAGTGAAGAAAACAAGAGCAGGAAACAATACGGGAAACCTGCTGCTCTCTCTGGCCTGGTCAACAATTGAATTTAGCAGCATTAAATCACGTTAACCTTGCACCTGTCCACACAACGAAGCCCTTTATATCGATATAAAGGGCTCTTAATATCGATATCTGTAATCTTCCCCGACGAGGGGAGTAGCGCTGAAATCGGTGTTGCCATGATGGATTAGGGTTAGTGTGGCCGCAATTCGATGGTATTGGCCTCCAGGTGCTATCCCAGAGTGCACCATTGTGACCGCTCTGGACAGCAATCTGAACTTGGATGCACTGGCCAGGTAGACAGGAAAACACCCAAGAACTTTTGAATTTCATTTCCTGTTTGCCCAGCATGGAACGCCGATCAGCACAGGTGGCCATGTAGTCCCAGAATCAAAAAAGAGCTCCAGCATGGACCGTATGGGAGATACTGAAGCTGATCTCTCTATGGGGAGATGAATCTGTTCTATCAGAACTCCTTTCCAAAAGATGAAATGCCAAAACATCTGAAAAAATCTCCAAGGCTATGATGGACAGAGGCCACAGCAGGGACTCAACATAGTACTGAAACTTAAGGAGCTGAGACAAGCGTACCAGAAAGCCAAAGAATGACATGGACGCTGACGGAGGGAGGGGCGACTGACGTCTGTAGCTATCCCAGAGTCCCCACACTCTTCGAAAACCATTTGAATTCTTGGCTGAGTTCCTAAAGTTTGAAGGGTCAAAAACATTCTTGCTGGTTGTTCAGGGTATATGTCGTCCCTCCCCCTCCCCCCGTGAAAGCGAAGGGAAAAAAATAATTTCTTGCCTTTTCTCAATGTCATCGTATGTCTATTGGATGCTGCTGGCAGACGTGGTGCTGCAGCGCTACACAGCAGGATCCTTTTCCCTTCCCTTGCGGAAGGCAGACGGTACAGTAGGACTGGTATCCATCATCGTTGTCCCGTGAGTGCTCCTGGCTGGCCTCGGTGAGGTTGGCCGGGGGTGCCTAGACAAAAATGGGAATGACTCCCAGGTCATTCTCTTCTTTAAGCTTTGTCTAATGGAGATTCAGTCCTGCCTGGAATATCATAGCAGCTGGAGGCTGCCCTCCCCTCCCACCTTTGAGCTCTACTTGCAGAGGCAATAAAGTCAGTGTGGTTTCAAATTCCTGCATTTTTATTACTTCATCACACAAATGGGGGGATAACTGCTACGGTAGCCCAGGAGGGGTGAGGGAGGAGGGAAGCAATGGGTGGGGTTGTTGCAGGAACACCCCCTAGAATGGCATGCAGCTCATCATTTCTGTGGGATGTCTGCGGCTCTGACCCGGAGTGGCCGCTTGCCTCTCTGGTTCTTTAGTAGGCTTGCCCAATAATCTAGACAGGACTGACCCTCCCTTTAGACAAAACTCAAAGAAGGGAATGACCTGGGGACTCATTCCCATTTTTGTCCATGCACCCGCAGCTGACCTCATCGAGGCCAGCCAGGAGCACTCATGACAGCAGCAGATGGTACAGTATAACTGGTAACTGTCATTGTCAACTTGCAAAGCAGCAGACAGGATGGTATGGCTAGTAGCCATCTTTGCTAACTTGCAAAAGGCAAGGGGATGCTGCTGTATAGCGCGGCAGTACCGCGTCTGTCAGCACCATCCAGTAGACATACGGTGACAGTGAAAAAAGCCTGAACGGGCTCCATAGTTGCCGTGCTAAGGCGTCTGCCCGGGCAATCCAGGGAAAAGGGCGCAAAATGATTGTCTGCTGTTGCTTTCACGGAGGGAGGAGTGAGTGACGACATTTACCCAGAATCACCCACGACACTGTTTTTGCCTCATCAGACATTGAGATCTCATCCCAGAATTCCAGTGGGCGGGGGAGACTGTGGGAACTATGGGATAGCTATGGGATACTACCCACAGTGCAACGCTCCAGAAATCGACCCTAACCTCAGTACATGGACGCAAACCGCCGAATTAATGTGCTTAGTGTGTCCGCGTGCACTCAACTTTATATAATCTGTTTCCTAAAACTGGTTTCTGTAAAATCGGAATAATCCTGTAGTGTAGACATACCCTGTGATTAACAACTCTGGTGGCTAATTGAAAGTCTGATGGTTCAAACTCAAGTGAAGATGGAGGTGCTTTTTTTCAGTGATGAGAATCCAGTACATTTTAACAGGCCCAAAATCTCCTCAATGCTGCTCTAGTCTTATTGGGCAAGCACAAGTAGCACCTTTTCCAGATGCATTGGTGGTATAGTGGTGAGCATAGCTGCCTTCCAAACAGTTGATCTGGGTTTGATTCCCAGCCAATGCAATGGTGTGATATTTTCTCTGCTGGGAATTGGTTTAATTTCAGTCACATTGTATCAGTTTATCAATGGAATGAGAGAATCAATGTCCTGCAGGTCATTCAAAACACAATGGAAGAAGAAAGGGGAGGGACTATACAATGAGCTGTTGGAATTATCCTGGTATTACAATGTTTGGTTTATTTTTTTTAAAAAACTTCCTTTACTTCCCTCTCCCTTTTAGACTTGGAGCCTTTAAGGTCAGAAGGGACCAATGTGATCATCTAGTCCAACCTGCTGCACCTTACAGGCCAAAAGACCCCCCTCCCCTCCTGTAATAGACCCGGGATGGGAGGCAGCTCTGTGCACTGCCCCTACCCCAGGCAGCACATGGACAACCTCTGCTCCCCTCCCCCAATGGGTGTGCAGAGATGTGCCAGCAGCACTAAGGTGGCTCCCTGTCCACACTGCTTCCGTCCCTCCGTGCCACTCCCAGAAAGGGCCGGCATGTCCCAGCATCCCCTGGGGCGAGGGGAGTGTCTCTATTCACTACCCCTGCCCCGAGTACCAACTCCGCAGTTCCCATTGGCCAGGAACTGCAGCCAATGGGAGCTCTTGGGGCGGTGCCTGCAGGCAGCAGCGCACAGAGACCACCTGGCATGGCTCACCTAGGAGCTGCTGACACAGGGTTGGGTGTACTGGTCACTTTGGGAGCTGCACTGCCCGGGGTAAGCGCCACCCCTCCTGAATCCCAACCCCCTCCCCCAGCGCAGAGCAGGAACCCTGCACCCAAATTTCCTCCCAGAGCTTTGCTTGCTTTCCTTTCACTCAGAACCATCCTTCTTCTTCTGGGATGCAAGTAGCCATCCCTGGGAAGCCAAGAGGCAGGCAAAGGATTCTACCTCCCAGTAGCCAACCTCACCTCCTCAGGCTTTGCAGAACAAATGGTGGCACTCTACTAAACCCACTTAGTAACACTGAGGCTCTTAGCTTCTGCCCTGCCTTCCTCAGCTTGACTTTCCTCTTTTGTCCCATTCCTGCTTCACTTCCTCCTTTGGCAAGTCACACAAAGGAGGCCAGCAGGAAGACCTGGCCTCCGTAGGCCAACCTCCAAGGACAGAGGAAGCCAAGCCACAAGGCTTCAAAAGGTGACTGGCCAAGATCCTCTAGCTTTCCCCTGCTGATGCTAAGGCTTTTTCCTCAGCTCATTTCACCACCCTCTGCCATGCAGGGGTTAGGGTTATAGCAGGTGTTACCCAAAACTGGGCCAGCTAGTAAGCGTAGGGAGGACTAATAACCCACCAGAGTCTGGCAGATAGCAGCACATTTATTATACTGATAGCTAAGCTCAAAATACACAGGGGACCAGGGGTCACACTCGCATACTCACGCTCCCAGGACAGGCACAGCACTGGAAATGTCACGATTCTGCAAGGTAAGTGTCTCACAGCGCAGCTATGGACAGTGCGATGAAGGTAAGTCTTCCTGAGGCACAAGGAAATACAGTGCAGAGAACCACTGGCCAGACGGTCTGGGCAAAGGGCATTCACTGGAGGTACAAGCTTGTAAGTGCTCTCCTGACCACATGGCCCCTTCCCCTTTGAAGGGCCTACACCTCATGGCCTGCGACTAGAGATGACTTGGCTGCATCTGGTTGGTCACACTCCACCTTGGGCAGTGTCCATGCTCTGGGTGTGTGAGTGCTGCCTAATTAGAGTCCCAGACACCTTGTCTACCTGGGAGCTCTTCTGCTCTTCAACCAGAACATTCATCCCACGAGCAGTCCAGGAGGGAGTGGGAGGGGAAAAGCCACTTCACAGGCATTCAGAGAGGGAGAGGAGACAAAAGTGGGAACAGGGAAAGTATAACAGACCTTTTGAGCACAGAAATCACTGCTGCTCCTACAACAGCAGGGAGAGGCCAGTAGGAGCTGGGGAAATTAAGCCATCATGTTTCTGCCTCATTTTGGATCAGGGACCTTTCACCTGTTAGGCAAACATGCTAACCACTACACTACAGAAACTCTGTTGCAGTGTTCTGCCCCTCCCTTCATAAGAATGGCCATACTGGGTCAGACCAAAGATCCATCCAACTTCCGCATCATATCTGCCAACAGTGGCCAATGCCAGGTGCCCCAGAGGGACTGAACCTAACAGGTAATGATCAAGTGATCTCTCTCCTGCCATCCATCTCCACCCTCTGACAAACAGAGGCTAGGGACACCATTCCTTTCCCATCCTGGCTAATAGCCATTCGTGGACTTAACCTCCATTAATTTATCTGCAAAAAAAAAGAGGAGTACTTTGTGGCATCTTAGAGACTAATAAATTTATTTGAGCATAAGCTTTCGTGGGCTAAAACCCACTTCATAGGATGCATGCAGTGGAAAATACAGCAGGAAGCTATATATATATACACAGAGAACATGAAAAAATGGGTGTTGCCATACACACTATAACGAGAGTGAGCAGATAAGGTGAGCTAGTATCAACAGGAGAAAAAACTTTTTGTAGTGATAATCAGGATGGCTCATTTCCAACAGTTGACAAGAAGGTATGAGCAACAGTACGGGAACAAATAAACATGGGGAAATAGTTTGACTTTGTGTAATGACCCATCCACTCCCAGTCTTTAATCAAGCCTAATTTAATGGTGTCCAGTTCGTAAATTAATTCCAATTCAGTAGTCTCTCGTTGCAGTCTGTTTTTGAAGGTGTAGGGGACCGTGGAAGACTGTGTTACGGCCTGGCTAGGGTTGTTTCGCTTTCTCGGCGGCCGGTCATTGTAGGACACCGCATGCCAGTATAATCCGCTTCTAGCTGGTAAGAACCGCTTTGCATGGCCTTAAGCCAAGGGGCGGACACAGCTTGTGGAAAGCCCCTGGCCGTAGGCTAAGGGGCGGACACCGCCTGTGGAAAGCCCCTATTTGTTTATATATAAGCTGTTTTTGCATTTTGGTATATATAGCTCAGGGCTTCGGTCCCGCCTTTGGACTCCATTCCAGGCCGAGCTTCGGTGCGCTGGGTTCCCCGCCTCCGTGACAGCAACGCCAGGAGTCCCCGTTGCAGGTGTGTCACTTTACCTTCATTAAAGCTGAATAACTCACAGTGTGTGTGGGCCTCGTTCTTGCAGACCACCCTGGGTAGGCCTGTAACCTCCCACGAACTGTACAGAAGGTTATTTGTTGTAATATAGCGACTTTTAAGTCTATCATCAAGTGACCAGAGAGACTGAACTGTTCTCCGACTGGTTTTTCAATGTTATAATTCTTGACATGTGATTTGTATCCATTTATTATTTTACGTAGAGACTGTCTGGTTTGGTCAATCTACATGGCAGAGGGGCATTGCTGGCACATAATAGCATATATCACCTTGGTAGATATGCAGGTGAATGAGCCTCTGATAGTGTGGCTGATGTGATTAGGTCCTATGACAGTGTCCCCTGGATAGATGTGTGGACAGAGTTGGCAACAGGCTTTGTTGCAAGGATAGGTTCCTGGGTAGTGTTTTTGTTCTGTGGTTGCTGGTAAGTATTTGCTTCAGGTTGGGGGGCTGTCTGTAAGCAAGGACTGGCCTGTCTCCCAAGATCTGTGAGAGTGTGGGATCGTCCTTCAGGATTGGTTGTAGATACTTGATGATGCGCTGGAGAGGTTTTAATTGAGGGCTGAAGGTGACGGCTAGTGGGGTTCATTTACTTTCTTTGTTGGGCCTGTCCTCTAGTAGGTGACTTCTGGGTACTCTTCTGGCTCTGTCAATCTGTTTCTTCACTTCAGCAGGTGGCTATTGTAGTTGTAAGAACACTTGATAGAGATCTTGTAGGTGTTTGTCTCTGTCTGAGGGGTTGGAGCAAATGTGGTTCTATCTTAGAGCTTGGCTGTAGACAATGGATCATGTGGTGTGGTCTGGATGGAAGCTGGAGTCATATAGGTAAGTATAGTGGTCAGCAGGTTTCCGGTATAGGATGGTGTTTATGCGACCATCACTTATTAGCACTGTAGTGTCCAGGAAGTGGATCTCTTGTGTGGACTGGTCCAGGCTGAGGTTGATGGTGGGATGGAAATTGTTGAAATCATGGTGGAATTCCTCAAGATCTTCTTTTCCATGGGTCCAGATGATGAAGATGTCATCAGTGTAGTGCAAGTAGAGTAGGGGCATTAGGGGATGAGAGCTGAGGAAGCGTTGTTCTAAGTCAGCCATAAAAATGTTGGCATACTGTGGGGCCATGTGAGTACCCATAGCAGTGCTGCTGACTTGATGGTATACATTGTCCCCAAATGTGAAATAGTTGTGGATGAGGACAAAGTCACAAAGTTCAGCCACCTAGATTGCCGTGACATTATTGGGGATACTGTTCCTGACAGCTTGTAATCCATCTTTGTGTGGAATGTTGATGTAGAGGGCTTCTGTCTCCATAGTGGCCAAGATGATGTTTTCTGGAAGATCACCAGTGGACTGTAGTTTCCTCAGAAAGTCAGTGGTGTCTCAAAGATAGCTAGGAGTGCTGGTAGCGTAGGGCCTGAGGAGAGAGTCTACATAGCCAAACAATCCTGTTGTGAGAGTGCCAATGCCTGAGATGATGGGGCATCCAGGATTTCTAGGTTTATAGATCTTGGGTAAACAATAGAATACCTCTGGTTGGAGTTCTAGGGGTGTGTCTGTGCAGATTTGTTCTTGTGCTTTTTCAGGGATTTTATTGAGCAGACGGTGTCGTTACTTTTGGTAACTCTCAGTGGGATCAGAGGGTAATGGTATGTAGAATGTGGCGTTAGAGAGCAGCCTAGCAGCCTCTCGTTCATATTCCGACCTAGTCATGATGATGACAGCACCTCCTTTGTCAGCCTGTTTTATTATGATGTCAGAGTTGTTGCTCAAATCAATTTGATAGTCTCTAAGGTGCCACAAGCACTGTTCATTCTTTTTGCTGATACAGACTAACATGTCTTCCATTCTGAAGCCTATTAATTTATCTAGTTCTCTTTGAAACCCTGTTATAGTCCTAGCCTTCACAACCCATTCAGGCAAGGAGTTCCACATGTTGGCTGTGTCTGTGTGAAGAAGAATTTCCTTGTATTTGTTTTAAACCTGCTGCCTATTAATTTCCTTTGCTGGCCCTTTGGTCTTATATTATGGGATCAAGTAAATAACTTTTCCCTATTCACTTTCTCCACACCACTCATGATTTTATATACCTTTATAATATCCCCTCTTAGTCTTCTCTTTTCCAAGCTGAAAAGTTCTAGTCTCTTTAATCTCTCTGCATATGGGACCCATTCCAAACCCCTAATCATCTTAGTTGCCCTTCTCTGAACCATTTCGAATGCCAGTATATCTTTTTTGAAATGAGAAGACCACATCTGTACTCAGTATTCAAGATGTGGGTGTACCATGGATTTATATAAAGGCGGTAAGATATTCTCTATCTTATTCTCCTTTTTTTAATGATTCCTAACATCCTGTTTCCTTTTTTGACTGCTGCTGCACACTGTGTGGTCATCTTCAGAGAGCTATCCATGATGACTCCAAGATCTCTATCCTGATTAGTTGCAGCTAAATTAGCCCCCATCATATTGTATGTTAGTTGGGGGTATTTTTTCCAATATGCATTACTTTACATTTATCCACATTATATTTCATTTGCTATTTTGTTGCACAGTCACAGTTTTGTGAGACGTCTCTGAAGTTCTTCACTGTCTGCTTTGGTCTAAACTATCTTGAGCACTTTAGTATCATCTGCAAACTTTGCCACCTCACTGTTTACCCGTTTCTCCAGATCATTTATGAATAAGTTGAATAGGATTGGTCCTAGGACTGACCATTGGGAAACACCACTAGTTACCCCTCTCCATTCTGAACACACGAATGGGCGAACCTGGAGAGAGAGGTGACAGCCCTTCGATAGGTCAGCTGGTAGAGCAAAGGACTGGAGCTGGCTCTCAGGAAGTCATCCTGACGTCGCCCTTCTGACTCCAGCTTGAAGGAGAGCTTCTTTTTCTTCTCCTTGCTGACAAAGAGCAAGAGAAGAAAGAAAGGTCAGGTGGGCCAACTTGGTGCATAAGTCCATGCCGTCTTTTCTTGATTGGGAACCTGAAATGAGGGACTCATGATGAGTAAAGGCACTGATGTGCTTCCAGAGAAAAGGCCGCTTCTGCACACAAAGAGCATGGCAGTGAACCAGGGACCTCTAGACTGTTAGTAGTCTAACACTCTCCCAACTGAGTTAAATCAGCACCTGAATGGCACTTTTTGGGCCTGCTGCTTCTCTGTCTGGGATGTTTTCGTCAGCCCTGGCACACAAAAAAGGCATCATTGCAAGAGCCCACAAAGGCAAGATGAATTTTTGCCTGCCTTGCTCAGCTTGACCTGCTCCCTCACCCCATTCCTGCCTTAGGTCCTGGGTCACCTGGTGGCTGAAGATGGTCCATTGTCTCAAGCGGTGCCAGAACCTGACACTGTGCCCCTGGGCAGCCTTTGCTCTGCACATGCCGGCCATGCACATTTGCAAATAATTTAAAGTGCCTGTCAGTAAGTTCTGGGGACAGTTGCTCACCTTCAGAGGAAGCTCCCTAAAATTGGCTTATCACACCCAGTGGTACATTGACCTCTGTTCAGATTGAGCCAAAGGAGGCGGGGGGGGAGGGCTCGCTGCTGTGACCCCCGCTGCTGTGAGAGCAGCCACTGTTGCGGATGAAGCCATCCTGCAAGCACCTTCCACCTAGCTACCCACTGAAAATCCTGTAGGGTGTAAGGTGGGGATAGAAGAACACTGGAGTGGGGGCGGGGACTTCCTAACCTCCTAATCAGCAGGTAGGTATGCCCAGTGGTCTGTGATGGGATGTTAGATGGGTTGGGATCTCAGTTACTACAGAGAATTCTTTCCTGGGTGCTGGCTGGTGAGTCTTGCCCACTTACTCAGGGTTTAGCTGATCGCCATATTTGGGGTTGGGAAGGAATTTTCCTCCAGGGCAGATTGGCAGAGGCCTTGGAGGTTTTTCATCTTCCTCTGCAGCATAGGGCAGGGGTCACTTGCTGGAGGATTCTCTGCAGCTTGAGGTTTTCAAACCACAAGTTGAGGACTTCAATAACTCAGACGTAGGTTAGGAGTTTGTTATAGAAGTGGATGGGTGAGATTCTGTGGCCTGAATTGTGCAGGAGGTCAGAGTAGATGATCATAATGATCTCTTCTGACCTTAAAGTCTATGAGTCTATGAGTCTACTCCTCCCCCTTCTGCCACCATCAGCCATCCCATACCCGGTGCTGCATCCGGTGGGGTCAAAAAAAATATAGCCGTATCGGAAGAGTCAGTTGGGTTCTTTGTGGTTGCCCCACCATTCCCCTCGGGCCTGACCTGCCCTCCACCCCAGCCACCACTGAAAATTGAAACACACAAAAGTAGAGCCGTATAAGGCTTCAAAGCCCACCAGACCCAACCCCCTTTCTAATATGGGAGAAAAGTGCACTTCTCCTGACTAGGTAGGGACGTCCTATTGCCTCACAAGAGGTGGAAGGCCATCGTGTTTGGTCTCAGCAGCACTCGTGGAGCAGGGGAAACACATGGCTGAGGAAATTCCGCACAGATGGGTCTTCAGCATCACAATCTTTTAGGTAATGACAAGGTCCATTTACATCACCGGCCAAACCTATCCTCACAGGCCAGCAACCATTGCTCCCAGTTCGCGTTCCCCACTTCATCCCCAGCCGAAAGCTAGAAGGCCGAACCATCAACCTGCCCACTCTTGCAGCCCTCCTCTTCCGCCCTGACTGATATGGGGGAGTATTGAGCCTCCCTCCCTTAGGCCCTTCAGCATTCGTGTGGAACACCAGCACCGCCCAAGTGACTTTGGGCCAGTAGGTCAACCAATAGGGTTGCCTCCTAGGCCAGGCTGCAGCCCAGCTTCAGGACTCAGAGGAAATGCAGCTCACTACCTACAGGACTTCAGGCACAGCCAGGCTTCTGAATCAAATATCCCCTCTTGTGCTCAATTCACAACAGCTAGCAGGCAAAAGACAGGCTTTCATGGCATTTGAGAAAGCAAGACAGAGCCTTGGATGACCCAGCAGGGTTTGTGGCACAGGAATTGTCCACAGAGCCCACCAAGACTTCAGCTCAGATTGCAGGATTCAAAGTCCAGAGTGCTGGCCCTTACACCATGGGACCAATAGGGAACCCCCAGATCTCTGCTGAGTTCTGGTGTGGATGACCCTGTGGGGGCAGCCCTGCATTTGCTCACCAAGTTAGCATGCAGCAGTTTGCTGCAGCTCCCAGAGGCCTTTCTTAATCCTGACCAAGAGGCCAGTCGCTATGTGAGGAAGTTGCCCCTTCAGTCCCAGGCAGTACATGGCTCTTCCTAGTGAAAATCCTAGTCCTGGGGAAAAGAGGTCATGTCAAATAACACCCTGGAGAGATATCTTCTTTCATTTTGAGGGGAACTGTTCCTTTTTCACCTGACCGGGGATTTGAACCCTGGACCCTCAGATTAAAAGTCTGATGCTCTACCAACTGAGCTAGCCAGGCTCACATGTAACAGAAGCAAATTTTGTACAGAAGAGAAACTAGTCATGAAAATGAAGGCAGGAAACAATACAGAAAACCTGCTACTCTTGCTCTCTTAGCAGTCCTAGCCCTAGCCTGCTCCTCCATCCGGTGCTCTGACGCCTTATTCTTTTTTTAGTTAAAATATCAAATCCAGGAGAAAACACAGTTCACAAAGCAAAACAAAATCACAAACAGAAATGTCATTGGAAAAAAAAATAAAAAAGGAAAATGCAATCCCCATCACTTTATCATGTCTGGGCCATTCCTGTATTGAGAACACCTGCTAAGGTCCCTGTGTGCTTACGAGAAACCTGGAGGAACTCATACCACAGCCTGAACATGAAACTCAACTGCTCCCAGGTGCTGCGGTAAAACCCTTTCCCTGCTGTGACATTGCACTCCATAGGATTTTATGAAAATATGCTAATGAGTGTGAATATAATGTAACTGGAATATGCTCCATGCAAAAGGTCTCTTGTAAGGTATCATTACAAAGCTTATAATCTACTGTGTGTGTTCATCCTATTTGTATGAACACATCATTCTTGGATCTGAAACTAGAACTATGAACTATAACTCTGAGGTCCTGTTTTAATGATGCAAAGTGTGGACCATTAATAGTGGTTTGGACTCTTGATGGCTCCCATCAAGCAGGACTATAGACTGCAGATGGCTCTGTCCTGCACCATCTGTGAGCCAGGCGAGGAAGAATGACAGCTTGGTGTCTCACAGGACATGTGACAATGTCATCTGGTACTGGAATTCATTTTAAACCTGGGGATCTTCCCCAGGAGAGAGACAAAAGATTCCTGCCTTGTACTAAAGCTGTATAACAGGGTGGAACAGAAGAAAGGTGGCTGCAGTCATGAGAAATCCTCTAGCTATCACCTGAGCTGGAACATGGACTATACCTAGTGAAAAGATTGGGCCCAGACAAGAAATAAATCTAGTCTGAGAAAGAAACTTATTGGAAGATCTCTGAGGGTGAGATTTGATCTCTATTGAGTTTCACACTGTATTAGGCTTGGACTTGCATATTTTTGTTTTATTTTGCTCTATGGAGAATACAAGCTCCATAGAGAAGGAAAAGTTAATGCCCTAGAAAAGTCTGTGTGTGTGTTAGATGGGTGGGAGGATGTCTAGAAACCAGTCTCCTCTAGTTTTTTTTCTCTTATTTCCTGTAGAAAATCTGAAGCAGAGAGCAAACCCATAGCCTTCTCTGAGGCTTGAACACAGAACTTTCAGATTATGAAATTGATGTGCTGCCAATTGCGCTAAGAGGGCTTGGAAAAGTCCCTTGCAACCCTAAAAATGTATGATTTCAAAAGCTTTAGGCTCAGTGCATATAGGACCCTGCTACAGCAGTGACTGGGGCAGGGAAGGAGCCAGGGATGTGCTGGAAGAAGAAGGGAGCTCTGGTGACCAGAGACTTTTCCTGGCAGTTTTCACAGCAGCAAAGAAATCAATTCATGCTGCCAGTGGACAATTTACTGGAATTAATGGCAGCGCAGGGGGGATGTTTCCAAGCTACACACCTACTTCCACATTGTAGAACTTACTCTGCTTTTCTTAGTAGGGCACTTTCCATGTGAATTAAGCAAAGCATGTTGGGGAAACTACACAAGGAATAGAAACCAGAGCTCTAGATAAGGGTTGAATTCATAACCCCAGCAGTATCCCCCTCTACACTAACCAGTTGCCCTGCTGCAGGTGTTACTTAGACAAAGCTGGGAAGCAGCAGTTATCACTCTCTGTGGGTCACCCCTTTGCCTGGCGATTGTAAGGCTGATGCATGAAACCTAACTCAAGATGTGGCTTTTCAGCCATGAGGCTCCAGGACATTTTAACAGGAAGAAAATCTCCTCTATTCTGGTTTAGCCCCATTTGACTCCTTCTGCCTCTCTTCTCCCCCTAGCCTCCAGTCTCTTTCCTTCTCCATTGGAGCCATGCAGAAAGGAGCCCCAGTCAGTCTCTGTCACAGAGTCTGTATCCCATAAAGGGAGGGAGGGGTCTCTCTAAAACACCGATAATGGGGAGGGGAGGGGAGTCTGTGATTAGGGGGAGAAAGGATGAAGAATTAACAGTGGGGCCCAGAGAGATTCCCCCAGAATTGAGGAGATCCCCTGCTGCCCCCGATCAGCCAGCTGTGGGAAGAACAACTTGGGATTGCTTGGGGAAGCCATCTTTAAAAACACAAGTGAAACATGCTAGTTATATTTTAATAAGAGCAAAGCCTCCTCAAACCCAGGGTCACGATCACTGGAATGATTTTCCCCTTGATATTTTAACAGACACAGACACAAAGCAAGTCAAATTACAGTTTCCGTTTGGAGTCAGTGCACACACATGAATCCGGAGGCTTTTAATTTCTTAGATTCTGCTGCCATTTCATTTCTGTCCTGTTCCCAGATTTACTGTTGTGCAAAGCAACGTTAGGCCCTTGGGAGTGTTCGCTCTGGTCCCGCCTGTTGCCCCATGGGCAATTTACAAGAGCCCAGGGACCCCTGCCACCACAAGCAGCAGCGGCGCAAGGGGACTAAGGCGGCATCCTGCCCACCCTTGCTCCATGTGGCACACCACTCCTGGAAGTGGCTGGTATGTCCCTGCGACCCTTGGGGTGGGGGGGTCTCCACGCGCTGCCCCCACCCCAAGTGCCAGCTCTGCCAACTGTGGCAATGGGAGCTGCAAGGGTGGAGTCTGTGGGCAGCAGTGCTCAGAGATGCCCCCGGCCCTCCTGCTTAGGGGCTGCTGCCAGAGGGGGGTGCGGGCTGCTTTCGGGAGATGTCCGAGGTAAATGCTGCACCCCTCACCCGCTTCTGCACCCTCAACCCCAACCCAGACCCCACACCTGCACCCAAACTCCCTCCAAGAGCCTGCCCCCTGCACACCCTCCTGCAGCACAACCCCCTGACTGAGCCCAGACCTTGCATCCAAACTCTTTCCCAGACTCCAACCCCTCTCCCTCCCACACCCAAACTCCCTCCCAGAGCCTTAGGCAGGTGTGTGGGGCGGGTGGGGCAGGACTTGTTCCCATTCTGGGCACCACCAAAAATTATACAAACCTGCTGCCCCTGTCCAGTCCAACCTTCTGCTGATGCACCTCAGCCCACATCTGTGCAGGGTTTGAAGCTTCCATTGCTTAAATTCCAGGACACTGAGGGATTTCAGCTCCACTTTGCCCACAGGGAACCTTCACCCCACTAACAACCAGGTTCTTGTCCATGGGATCACTGTAGAGGGCTGGGTCCCTCAGTGTCTTTTCTCTCTCTGAGACAGGCCAGGGCATCTGAGCACCCACGACTTTCTGTGGGGCTGCCATTCCCCTTCTCCTTCTGTGGTCTCATCTGTCATTGATTCCAGCCTTTTTTCTACCCATCTTCAGCACCATCCCAAGCAAACTGCACTCGCCTGAAAAAGACATAAAGTCCTGTGGCACCTTAAAGACTAACAGACATATTGGAGCATAGGTTTTCATGGGTAAATACCTGCTTCATCGGATGCATGTGGCGGAAATTTGCAGGGGCAGCTATAAATATGCAGGTAAGAATCAGTCTAGAGCTAAGGAGGTTAGTTCAATCATGGAGGATCAGGCCCTCTTCTAGCAGCTGAGGTGTGAACGCCAAGGGAGGAGAAACTGCTTTTGTAGTTGGCTAGCCAGGCACAGAATTCCCACTCCATTCATCTGACGAAGTGGGGATTCACCCCTCAAAGCTTATGCTCCTGTACGTCTGTTAGTCTATAAGGTGCCACAGGACTCTCGCGTTTTACAAATCCTGGCTAACGCAGCTACCCCTGTGATATTCAGAAAGACAGTGTCCCCTGCTGGGTGTAAATCACTGACCTCTCTCCTCTCTGAGCACTGACTGCCCCTCTGTTTCCTTGCCTCTCAGTCTGTGCAGATGGGACCCTTCCCTTCAGTGCTGGAGGATTCGCCCTTCTCATCTACCCTTGTCCCAAGCAGCACAGTGGGTGGGAATCTTAAATCTACCAAGGTGACTTCAGAGCAGAACCCACCCCTCACAGACCTTCCATGCAATTGACACTTGCCTCTCACTGAGCAGGACTGAAACTGGTGCAGGGAGACTGGTGACCACATCCCCTCTGGGCATGAGCAAAGAGCAGGGTGAAAAAAGGAACATGGAGATTGAACCCAGGGCCTCATACATGCAAAGCACACACTCTACCACTGAGCTACATCCCCACATGGGGAGTATTTGCTATGGGTTAGACTCAGAGCTCTAACAAACAAACACCGTGGAACAGGGCTCTGAGCTTTGCCATATTCTGAGTGCTGAGCCCCCCGGACACTTCTGCTGGGAGCATGGTGATTGCACAACAGCTGCAAGCCCTTTTTCCTCTCCTTGTCCTCTTTGGCTTCCCCAGACTTTCTTCACAAATGCTTCTATCAGGCACTGGAGGGATCTAAGGACCTGCAGCTTTCCCTCACCCATCTCTTAAAGCAAACAGTGATTCCCTTCTCTGACACTCCTGGGTCTGGGCTTCTTTTGAGTTTTTCCCATGGGGGGCCTGATTCCCTCTGGAAATGTGTGTGTGGCACTAGCTTGTCTGCCCCCTCTCTGGGAACTGAGAAACTTTTTCAGACTCTCCCCCACTAGATGAGTCCAACAGCACCTCCCCTTGGGGGGAGAAACCTAAATTCCACCCTACCCTCCTGGTTACTCTGACCAGCTGATGGCGGCAGCATGCTAAATCAACCCCAGCTCTCTGGGCTAGAAAGCAGCATCTAACCAGACTTGTGACAACTCTGGTTTGCTCGCTGGAGACGTAACAAACCAGGAAAGAAGGCAAATGTCAGACAGGAAACCTCAGCTCACAAACAAACACCTTCAGGGCACCTTCTACACTGCGACGGGGCAGCTGACTGACTTTAAATCTAACTAGCTCTGTTGGTAGAACATGATGCTCTTAATCCCACCATCATAAATTCAAGCCCCATGGTGAGTGGTAGCTACAGCCCTTAGGTGTCACTCTTCTGCTAATAGTCACAGATCCAAATGAAACAAACTCTCTGTGCTCTTTGGCAGGTCATGTTTCTTCCTCTCTCTGAGCTTCTTCCTCTCTCTGAGCTTCAGTAAAACATGAAGAGAAAACAAACTGACATTTGCATCCTCTGTTAAGAGAGTATTTTCTCCTCTTCCATTGTACCCCAGGCAAGAAGAGGGGATAATAACCATTTAATGGATGATTGCAGAGGGAAAAGTTTGGTCTTTATAAATAGGTCAATGATCAATTGATCTCCATGTCCACTTATGGTAGGACAAGACGTAATGGGCTTAAACTGCAGCCAGGGAGATTCACGTTAGATATTGGGAACAGCTTTCTAACTCTGAGGGTAATTAAGCTCTAGGCTCCCAAGGGTGTGTGTGGAGTCTCTGTCCTCGGAGGTTTTTAAGAACAGGTTGAACAAACCTCTGTCAAGGATACTCTGCATATACTTGGTCCCATAGACAACCTGCTCTGCCTCTGCTTCCCTCCTTCTGCTCCCTGCCTGGGCCGACTGCTGTGAGCACTTGATCCCACATGGCCCCTGATGCATCATCTCTGTTTGGCCCTGCCTCAGCAGAGAGGGCTGGATTTCATGACCTCTCCAGGGCCCTAGCAGCCGTACAGCTCTATAATTCGATGCCATCGCAATACAGTATAAACAACAACAAAAGTGGAAACACCCCAATCTAACATCTAACAATTCAGCGTGAACTGACATTCTACAGCACAAAGTGACAACACCTAGGAGTGCAAAGCCTGACAATTCAGCACCATGCAAATGAACGCCCCCTGGGGCAAAATGATGCATTGCAAAAGAGCTCAGCTCAAACCAGTGCAACACAACCCAGTGCAAAAGCCATACAACACGAAACAATGCATCAGAGTGCAAAGTGACAGTATGCAAAATAGATCAGCGTGGAACAACAACACAGCACGAACCCACACAACAGAATCATATAGAAAGGAAGGGCAGAGAGGGACCCTGAGAGTCAGGACCAAGTCTCCCTAGGCCGTCCCTGACAGGTGTTTGAAGAACAAGGAAGCAAAGGGCACCACAAACTTATGTTTTTTGGATGAGCAAAGGAAAGGGAGTAGCATTGTCCCCGTCGGGTAGCCCCTGTTCAATTCCAGGTCAGAAAAAAAAAACTCTTCTGCAAGAATATCCAAAAAATATCATGTTTCACTTTACTTCATAAGTACAGTTGTGTGACAATTAAATGATGACTCTAAAGTTTCATAAAAGTGTGGGAAATATGGATGTATCTGAGGAAATGGCTTGGAATGAAGGAAGACAAAAATTGATGGGTCGAGAGAACAGGCCCTGTTTCCCCCTGGTTTGGAGCTTCTCTCACAACTGCTGGAATAGAAAAGCAAAGCAAATGGTGTTCTATTGTTGCAAAGGAGATTGAAGTGAGGCCATTTTCTGCAGATGGAATTAAATGGTCATGTCAGGAGTGGGATTTGAAACCACGTCTCCATGCAGAGACCAGAACACCCAAGGGATTGGAAAAAAAGAAACTCATAACTAGCACTTTAGACCAGTCCACCATCCTGATACTACAAAGAATGTGATTTATCAACCCTAGTTTTCATTAATAGTTGATGAACATTTTAGGGAGGTCAAGATGGCACATCTCTTTCAACTCCCAGAGACCTTGTACAGCACAGCTGATTTTTAGACACACTCACCCGCACCTAAAGTGATATGTTTCCTGAAGCTCCATGAGTTCTGCGGTGTTGGAATCTCCCTGCTCGCATTTTAAGTGAACAAAAGATGAGTGCTGGCATTCTGAGACAGTAATGGTGAACCTCAAAATCCTGCCCTGTGCGCCAGACAGTTAAGCAACCAGCACCCACAACCTCTACCATGATAGTATCCTCTCTGGGAACAACTCACTTACCAACAGCTGGGGTGTGAAATCCTCATTTTTTGTTGTTCTGTCACTGTAGTCCCCACTTTCCTATTGCTTGTCTGTATAATCTCTGTTTGGATCTGTAACTGTTTCTGTCTGTTGTATAATTAATTTGTTGTGTGTAAACCAATTAAGGTGGTGGAGTATAATTGGTTAGATAATCATGTTACAATACGTTAGGATTGTTTAGCTAAATTTCAGTAAAATGATTGGTTAAGATAGAGCTAAGCAGAAATAAAGTTTTTCTATATAGTCTGCAGTCAATCAGGAAGTAACAGGGCGAATGCGAATGAGAATGGGGGTAGGGGAAATGGAATTATGTTTTGCTAAGGAGGGGAACAGGAACAGAGAAGGGGAACAGGGATACAGGCAAGGCTCTGCGGTATCAGAGCTGGGAAGGGGGATACTGAGGAAGGAAACTGGAATCATTGCTTGCTGAAAGTTTACCCCAATAAACATTGAATTGTTTGCATCTTTGAGCTTCATGCATTGCTGCTCTCTGGTCACATGAGAAGGACCAGGGAATGGAAGGGTGGTGGGATAAACCCTCTAACAAGTACCGTCTTTCAGGGTGCGAAACCGCCCAGAACCAGTATAATTAAGCTGACCTAAGCCCTGGTTAGATAGTGCTTAATGAAAGGAAAGATTGTTTTGCCAATGCAGCTATTACAGAGATGGAAAACCACTCCCTTCACTGTAGTAACTGTCTACTCCACAGTGCTACAGTAGTATTTTAAGTGTAGACAGCCTCAGAGGGAGACCAGATCTGGCTCCATGGATGCTTAGGCACTAAGACAACAGCAATTACAATACACTAATGCTTTCATAGTTGGCAGGATTTGAACCTCTACAGGGAAACCCCAATGGATTTTTAGTCTATTACCTTAACCACTCAGCCACAACTCCTTGACAGACAGCTGCTCCACTACACTATGATTCTGTTCTCAGAGACTTGTCACTTCGAATGGCTCAGATCAGCTCCCGCAGCACACTCATGGCTGCACAACAGTGTAAGTGTGTCCATGGTGAACAGCAAGAGTTCCTGCCAGTTTCCCTTCCAGCTGGAGCACGATGAGAGTGTGTTTGTGGCTAACGACATTGCTATAGATTGTTGTTCATTCCCCACACTGACAATTCAGACAGTTCCTTTCCTATTCGAATCTCTACCATATCACTCCAATAGCCAGGGGCAGGATTTCTCTGGGGCACTGAAATGTTTCAGGGGATTGCTGTGTGAGCTCAGCCTTCCATTCCATTCCTGATGTTTCATGGACTAACAACAGCAGTAGAAAGAAAGAGCCGAGCCAATATCTCCCTGGCAGGGATGCAGGTGACAACGTCCACTCTGTCTGACCTTTGCCATTGCAGGAGAGAAGGGTTCACTGGAATCCAATGCCCTGGCTCAGACAAGAGACACAGGGCACTTTTGCTGTTCATGGATCTGTGCAAAGGAAATTGTGTCTCTGTGTAAAATTGAGGAGAGAAATGAAACGTCCACATGGTGGCCCAGTGCCTTAAGGAATTTGGGCGAAGGACTCTGGCTGAGAAATGATTTAACAGGAATTTGTATCAATGTATTGCCCTGATTAAAAGCTATGGCTGTAAGGCACCACTGTTGTTAGTACTTGAACCTGCATGGAGACACCTGTGTGGGTGTCAAGTCCATTACCTTAATGAGGGGTAGTCGATTATTTTGTCAAGATCCAAATTTCTTGGTCAAGGTCTAGTCAATGTCTAGATGCCAGAGAAAATAATAGACTGATGATAATAAGAAGAATTTAGAAATAATTTGCAGTCACTATGGGCATAACTATGATGATTGTTTCATGTTTCACTCTTTATATTTGACACCACCACTGCCTTTCCCTTTAGTCTTGTAGTTTACCAAGGGTAAAACTAAACATCTCTTCAGATACAAGGGAGTGTTTGTGTTCATTCCTGTTAGCTACACAGGGGCTTGATGTAGCTGATCTCAGTCCTCCAGCTTTGCTGGGATAAGTAACATTTCAGGGTGTCACTGAACTGAAGGAGGGAGATCGTTTTTTGACAGGTTATGCCTCCTCTTAAAGGTATTTGTCTGGCTGGCAGCCCTGGTTCCCAGGTTTCTCCTGAGGGAAGAAAGTTTTTGTGCAAAATACTGAAACCTTTAACAGAGAGGAGGGAAAGGCGATGGCCACATGATGGGGACAGTATGTACCACAATATGGTTCTTTTTTGTGGGATGACTCTGAACACTGACTGATCTCCACTCCCTTGTGTTTGAAGAGATGTTTCATTGTGCACTTGGGAACCTATAACGCTGAAGCAATTGTGTGGATTACAATTGGCGGGTTATTTAATGTTGTAGAAATTGTTAAAAACACTTAGCTTCAACTCGAGCTGCCTGTTAGTAAAGGCTGGTTTCCCCACCTCATTTCCATAAGCTCTGCTAGAAACACCCTGGGTTCTCTCATGCTTTGGTGGGAACTAAAGGCAATTGTCCCCTGCTGCCCTTGGCTCCTGGCTGATTTTTCTGGGGAGGGGATGTGGAATTGGTTTGTTTGCTGTTGAGAAGGGAGCCAGGGCAGTTCTCAGGGAACGAGAACTCCCAGCATCTTCCCAGCCCAACCCAGGTTGCTGCCTTGTCCAAGCCTCTGTTCCCCTGGGGGCCCTGCATGTTTGACTCTAGAGTAGGCTGGGAGCAGCAGCTGAAGCAGAGGACAACTGGGCTGGGCAGATGCTAGGAGCACAGCACCAGAGGCCTCTACTGGCTCCCTTCTCAGCAGCAAACAATCAGTCCCCACCCACACCCTGGGGACAGCAGCCTGGAGCCAAGGGCAGTGCCCAGTGGGGGTTTCTCTTTTTCCTCTTCCTGGGGTGAGCAGGCACCTGGGGGTGTTTCTTGCAGGGCAATTGGAACTGAATTGGGGAACAGGCTTTTAGTAACAGGCAGCTCAAGTTCAGACTAATTTTGTTACAATTTTCTTTATAAGGTAAAATAATTCAAAAGTAAAGGGGCAGGAATTATTGGAACGCTTTTCTCCCTGTCATACAAAGAAACGGCTTTTTTGCTTTTCACGATACGGGAGTCAGGTTCGTTCACTCTTCAGAAGCAACATGCTCAGAAGCCTGTTGTGTTTCATTTCTTAGGTTCTGCTCCCATCGTGTAGCCATTTCCTTCCCCTCTTTTATGTCCAAAGCGCAGAGCCCAGTTCCTCCAGGGAGAGAAGGACATCTTTCTTCTTTCCTTCCTCAACAGCCCCCTTCCTTGGAGAGCCCTTTGCTGGGGTCTGGGTGTGGAACAGCCATTCCTGAGGATTAATTTCACATCATATTTGGGCTTGATATATAGATTTTACAGCCAGACTAGATCACTAGGTACCTCTGCTCTGACCTAAGTCATAACAGAGTGCAAAGGATTTTAGCCAGTGACTCCTACACCCACCCCAAGATCTTCTGGCTGAACGAGGAGGGTTCATTCAGAAAGTCATCGTGTTTGGATGTAATGGTGTGAAATGATGGGGAAATTGGTCCCTCTTTCAAGTTTAAATGTTGTAACTTCTACACCTGAGCCTGAGGAGCCAGAATTTCCCAATGTAACTGCCAAATGTGCACCTTTGTATGCAACTACTGAATCAATTGTGAACCTTCCCATCATTATCATTATCCCTTTGAAATAATGATGGTGATGGACACCTGGCTCGATATCCCAGCATGCGCTGGACGTCTACAAGTGCATTAGCCAATGCAACCAGTCGGCACTTGCAAATGGGCACCTCTGTATTGTGCCTGAGTCTTGTACAGCTTTGAAAGGCTGGTAGATGCCGATATTTCCCTGTCTTTTTAACTCACACTAATACCAGGCCAGGCCAGGGCTGGGAAGAGAGAGAGAGAGCAGCAGGTTTCCCATTTTGCTTTTTCTTGACTAGTTTCTCCTCTGCACAACTTGTACTTCATTTGATGTGAGCCTGGCTAGCTCAGTTGGCAGAGCATCAGACTTTTAATCTGAAGGTCCAGGGTTCAAGTCCCTGGTCAGGTGATAAAATACTCACTGTATCTTCAAAAACTGTCCTTCTGGAGTCCTCTTTGGCATTTCTCTTTAAGACTGTGTCTTTCCTAAGAAGGGCCTTTGTGCCAGGTGGATTGAAGAGGCAGCTTCCTGACATCCTATCTGTCCTTGCAGCCTGGAGGAACAAAGGCCTTTGGGCATGTAGCATGTTACTCCCCTCCATGCACACGCACACACAGAAAACACAACAGAATATCCCTAAGGAATTAGAATCACCTACTGCCTTCTTCTATCCTGGTGGATCCCCAAATGACAACACTCTTCAACCCAACCCATGTCTCCTCTACTCCTAGTGCCCCTCAGTCCCAATCCACTGCCCCTTCTATGCACACTGCTCCTCACTCCCAACCAGAGCCTACTCCTCTTCACGCTTCTCCTCTGTCCCAACCCACAGCCCCCTCCTTTTTACACTGCTCGTCAATCCTAACCCACAGCTCCCTCCTTCCCTCCAGCAGCAGGTGCTTCAGACCCCCTCAGGAAGATTTTTGTGCAAAGTTTCATGTATGAGTCAGCATGTGCATTATATGGTATGTTGTAAATATGTTGGGTTGCTTGCCGAAATGATCACTTTTGTCTGGGGTTGGATTCCCAGTCTCCCTGTTATTGGGGCAGGAGAAATAAAGGGTTGGTATCCTTGTTGTGTGAATCAAGGGCAGCACAACTATGCTTGGCAGATGCCAATTGAGGGACTCACTCTCAATTCAATAGCATTTGCTAGGCAGGGGACAAGTTTCTAGGGCCAAGTGGGCTGGGGTTCCAATACTAAAATTTAGATGTTAAACCAACTTTAGGACAGGGTGGTTGTGGAGGGATGAGTGAGTTCCTGGACAACACAGTGAGTATGATCCTTCTTATTTTCCCCTTTTTCCACCCAGGATGGCAGATGAACTCTATAGAGGCACCTCTGGTCTTGCATTGACTAAGGACAACAGCTGTGAGTGGAGTGCCGGCGGGGGCTCATGTTAAAGGACTTTTGGTTGCTGGATTTACAAACCATAAGGAAAAGGACACTGCCCAGCTAATTTGGGGGTGAGTCTTTCCCTCATGATTTATGTTTATGTGTTGGGACTGCTGACATGACTTCTGCTACTGTGATAAATCCCGCTGGCCTGGATAATCTGATTTGGGCTCTGTGGGGATCAGACTGGAGCCCAGGCTCAGAGACCCTCACCCCTCGTGGGGTCTCGGAGGCTGGGCTGAAGCTCAAGTGTCTACACTGTAATTTTATAACCCTGCAGCACAAGCCCCACAAGCCTCAATCAACTGACTCAGGGTTTGAGAATAGTGACTTGGGTGCGTAAATGGCAGTGTAGACATAATGCTCGACTACGTCCACACTGCAGTGAAACACCTACGGCTGTCCCGTGCCAGCTCAGGCTCCCGAGGCTTTGGCTGTGGGGTGGTAAATTTGCACTGTAGACATCTCAGCTCAAGCTCAGTATTGGGCTCTGGGAGCCCTCAGGCTTGGGAGGGAGTTTAGCAAGCTAAAAAGGTAAAATGGCAGGGGAGTATTACCCTGGACTCAATAGCATTTCCCCATTGGTCTGCCTGCTTTGGGGCAGGGACAATAACATGTCCTGCTGCTTTCCTTATTTCAAAGGGTAGTTTAGGATTTTCATTCTCACACATGGTGGACCACTGACCTATTAGCTCTGAACTCCCAAACTTTCAGTAATTCTGTTATCAGTGCCTGTGAGTATAGCTTAAACAGCCATACTGGGCTGGACCAAAGGCCCATCTAGCTTTGTGTTTTGTTCCTTGACAGTAGCCAATACCAGGTGCCCCAAGAGTTTATCAACAAGTCACCACTGGGAGTTAAACCCAAGATCTCCTGCTTACAAAGCAGATGCTTTAACCAGCTAAGCCATGGTGCCTGCCTGTGGCTAAAGCACTGTGTCTGCCTACACCTGACTCCCTACCATCCTCACTGGGGCCTGACAAGCTTTGCTTGTGTTTGGATTCTGCAAAGCAGAGGAGCAGGTGAGGTTTTCCTTGCAAGCTGTGTGTGTGTGTGAATCTTTGGCCAGGTCTGCACTACAAAGTTATTTCAGCATCATTGTATTGCTCAGGTGTGTGAAAAACACACAACTCTACCTCTGTCGGCAGCTTGTGGCTGGTGCACACACTGCAATACCATGTCTGGCGACAAAACTGCCCTGTTTTGCTGACAAAATAAAACCACCTTGACGAGAGGCCTAGAGCTTTGTGCAGCAAACTTAAAGTGACAAATTGTCAGTGTAAATGCTGCTGGTCATTATATCACCATAACTGGCCTCCACCAGTATCCCACAATGCCTGCCGTGAACTCACCTGCCCTGCATTCCTGCTACAGAGGCTGGGCCCCTCCCCTTTCATAGTTCCAGAAAGTTCTGACAGCTGAGCCGCTATCTGCACTGGGATTAGTTTGAAATACTGCATTCCCAGCCTAAGTAATGTAATTACACCAACCTAATTTTGTAGTGTAGACCTGTCCAAAGAATCACACACACACCTTGGGAGCAAAACTTCACCTGCTCCTCTGCTTTACAGAATCCAAACACAAGCGACGTTTGTCAGGGCCCAGTGGGGACTGGCAGACAGTCAGGTGTGGGCAGACACAATGCTTTAAGGAACAGCCGGTATTGTGGCTTAGGTGGTTAAAGTATCTGTTTTTGTGGATTCAAATCCCAGTGGTGCCTTATTGATAAACTCTTGGGGCACCTGGTATTGGCTACTGTCAGTGGACAAAACAAAGAGCTAGATGGGCCTTTGGTCCAGCCCAGTAAGGCTGTTTAAATTATACTCACAGGCACTGATAACAGAATTACTGAAAGTTTGGGAGTTAGGAGCTGGTAGGTCAGTGGTCCAGTCTCTCACAGATGACCCCCCTCCCTCTGGGACAGGGGAAGGTCTGGGCTTTCACATCAATTGCTCATTGTGGCTGCCAGAATCTGTGAGCAGCTCATTTAGTTTGCACTGACGGTTGAGTCCTGCTTCGTGCACCATGTGTGAGAATGAAAATCCTAAACCACTCTTTGAAATAACGAAAGCAGCAGAACGTGTTATTGTCCCTGCCCCAAAGCAGACAGACCAATGAAAAAATGCCATTGAGTTACTGAAAGTTTGGGTGTTAAGAGCTGATAGGTCAGTGGTCCACTTACCTAAATGCGGTTTTACTATTTCCACTTGCTAAACTCCCTCCCAACCTCTATAAAATTACAGTGCTGACATATGGGCTTGAGCCCAACCTATGAGGCCCCGCGAGGGGTGAGGGTTTCTGAACCCAGGCTTCAGTGTGAACACAAATATCTTCACCACAGTTTTTAGCCCCTCAGTTTTATGTCCAGGAGCCCAAGTCAGATGACCTAGGCCAGCCCTGCTGCCATCTTTATCCCAGGAGAGATGGACTCTAAGGGTACGTCTCCATTGCAATGGAAGCCCAGGTGTGGCAAGCTGTGCTCAAAGCAGCACCCTGGAAGCCCCATATTCACCACTCTCACATAATGATCATATGGTTTGTACAAGTCTGCCTTGTGAGGATGGACACTGCTTGCAAAGGAGCTTCCTAATGTCGGGGACCCCGGTGCCCCAAAGAATGGCAGGTTCGTTGTCTGACCGCGAGAGTGACAGGCAACACCAGCAAAGTCTGAACAAAAAGCTCTTTATTGAAGAGTGCACACGACAACAAAGAGCAAGCTCGTCTTCAGAGAGAACCAGCTTACCTCTTTACAACCACCACAAGGTTTTATAGACAGTTCCGTCGCGTCACTATTTATTCACTTTTTGCTAATCACTAGAAACCAAAACATTTATCATATATACCTCTTTGCTAAACTAATTGATCTATGCGAGTAATGGTGCCTTAACAATCACTAACGAGCAGGAATGTAGGGGAGTTAGGAATAGACATAAAACAGAAACAGGGAGTAATTCACAGGAGTCTGAGAGTCCAGACACCTGGCTCCTTATCAGGTCCTTTAATGAACCATCCTTAAAACAGCAGAAGTAGAATTATGCCAGGAGTCCCATTCCTTTCTTATCTTATTATTTCCCAACCTTTTGAGCACCATACTGCTTCTTCAGTACTTTTCCACTCAAAGTTTACCCAGAGACCCCTGCTAGCCTGATTTCAGTCAAGTTGGCATAACAGCCTTTATGCTATATTTCCAGTTAGGCCTAACACTAACAAGCTGGAAGAAACTATGAAAGAAGGGTAGAGACATCATGACTTGACCTCTCTCCCCCATAACTCAACAGCTGGAAATACACCTGGAGGACAAAGACTGAGCTGAACTGATTCAGAAATCAGAAGAGAATACAAACCAAATTCCCCAACCAGACTAGTAATGGTTTTTCAGCAGGATTCCTGGGCCCAGCCTTGTCAGGTTACGAGGACTCTGCCACACATGAGAGTAGAAAAAGCATCCTTAGGGTCAGACAGGCCTCTGGTGAGCGGGTGGGGACTCAGATCCTTTCTCTGGCTAATTGCACCAGGGTCATGTATAAACCAGTGAAGTTCCCTACAATAGCCAGACCAGAACCCCCTGTACACTTGCCCTCTGTACTCACTGCTTCTCTGTCTCTCTTCTCCTTATTTCTGCTGGTCTCCCTCGGAGCTTTCTCAGCACCTGGCCCCACAGTGCTTCCTGCCAGCCAGAGACTGTGTGTTCTAGGCCTGTTCCTGTGGATGTGGCTTCTCTCCTGATTCCTGAGGAAAGGAACCTTTCCAGGAAATGGCCATGGCTTCTCGGAATCCGCATGTAGTTGGTAGACACCACCAGGAATCATTTGGCTCCTGGCGCACAAGGCCACTTAAAAGCTGAGCACTCAGATGGGGGCTTGAATGCTGGACCTTCAGATTAAGAGCCTGATGCTCTACCAACTGAACTACCTGGGCTAGTTGAGATCATCTTCACCATTCACCACAAGAGCAAGCAGGTAGGCAAAAGAGAGGCAAAAAAAGCCCCAGGAAACCCTCATGTGGCCTAATAGATGAGGTGTCTGAGTGTGGATCAAAAAATAGAGGATTCGAGTCCCTGGTGGTTGTGTTTCTGCAGTTTTACTTTTGTGCTGAAAGTCCTGCTCCCTTCAGGGCTGGAACCTCTTCTTGGCGGCTCAGGCCAATGCTCTGGCTTCAGCTGGAGCCCCGGGAAGGAATTGGGGATTGGGTGTCACAAAGGCTGGAGCATGAGATCCAGGTACTTCCAGTCTAGCCTTTGCCCTTCCTGATTTGCCAAAGAAAATGGGCAGCTGCCCGGGCTACCGTGTGCGCCTGTCCCTGTGCTGGAGGGTACTTGCTACATAGTGTCTTCGGAGCCTGGGTGTTTCTCTGCTTCTCACCAGCTCGGGAAAAGCCTCTTGGGGTAAAATCTCCTACCCCACTGCAAAAGCGAGCACTGTGAGTGCGACCAGTCAGAGGCCCCACCATGGGAGCTGGCCCTGCTTTCCTACCATCTTGTGACATTGGCCACAGAGCATCAGCAGCTGCCCCACATGCTGGTGACCTTCAGTGGGTGTTTGGCACGGCAGGGAGCAGCCTGGCTCCACGTTTTTGTGCTTGTCTGAAAGCCACACATAGGCATGGTCCTGCCCTCCTCTAGACCTGACCTCAGTTGCTCTTAAGCCTTCCCTTGGAGCTGTCAGCACTAGCTGCCTCTGCTCTAGGTGCCCAGAGGAGGAGAGGTGTGTGGGGTCACTTTTACAGATGCCCCTTCCCTGGTACTGCCCTTGCTCTGCTGCACAGAGGAGCTTCCATCCCCACTCCCTGCCTGTCACTGGCCAGCAGCCCTCTGGCACCATTCCTGAGGGCTACCCTGTCTCACTTTCTTCCTACCATGTTGGGAAAGACAGTTTTCATTATTGAAGGGCAGGTGGGCCAACTAGGGGCAGAAGCCTGTTCTATGTTTTCCTACTGCAGAGCCCAAGCTCAGGAACTCCCCTTGGGTGCAGGCACTGCTGTGCTCCCAGAAAACAAGCCACCCCTGCCTAAAGAGGGATGACAGGGCCTGCCAAAGCTGGGGAGTAAACCAGGGACCTTTAAATCTTCAGTCTAACACTCTCCCAACTGAGCTATTTTGGCACCTGCACAATAGCATTTTGGCCTGTTGCTTCTCTGTCTGGGATGTTTTTGTCAGCAGTTGCACACAAAAAGGACAGAAAAACAAACGGCTGCTCCACACGCCCCCGGAGGAACCCGGCACCGTTAGCTGTGGTGAGTAAGAAGTGTCTGTTGGCTGACAGGGCCTGTCCCCCAGGAGCTGGAACAGCAGCTGCTGCCTCCCCCCCCCGGCTCCAGGCCGTGGGAAATGCTCTTTGCCTGGCTGCATAGGTGGATGCTGCTCCGTGCTCTGGAGAGCATCTGTATTGGTCTGTCAATCCCCCATCTTCACTGAGCCAGTCTGGTAAGGTCCCAAGTGCCCCCTCCAGCCTGGCACCTGAGAGTCTGTGCAGACATCAGCCCCCTGCCAGCCCCACAGCCAGCAGAAGTGCCAGCCCCCCAGCACCACAGGGGCACTCAGTGAACTTCCTGTGGGGAAATGGCTCCTTGGCGTCCAGCTGCTAGAGTGAGAGCCAGGGGAGAGCAGTGTCTGGCTCACCTTGGGGGAGGGAAGAGACCTGGTGAGTGCGGATCTCCCTCAGCCTCCCACGCAATGCTGGTCAGTTTTATTGTCACTGTAATAGTCAGTGCTTCCCTTCAGGGCCGGCCCTAGAGGGGTCTGAGGTCTGTGGTCTGGGACAAATCCCCGCTTTCCTCCCCTGGCCCTGCCCCCAATCCACCCCTTCCCCCAAGTCCCCACCCCGTCCCGTCCCATCTCTTCCCTTCCTGCACCTTCCTGCACCATTCCTCTTCCACCCCCACCTCTTCCCATCCCTGCTTCTTCCCCTCCCCACCCAGTGCCTCCTGCACCCCACTGAACAGCTGATCACTGGCAAGTGGGAGGCACTGAAAGGGAAGAGGAGGAGCTTGTCAGCAAGGCCTGTAGTGTGTGTGTGTGTCGGGGGTGGGAGGTGGCTGTCAGTGGGCGCTGAGCACCTATTTTTTCTCTGTTGGTTCTGCAGCCCCATAGCTCCCATGGAGTCACTGACTTGGCTTCCTAAGCAGTGTAGAGAGAGGAGCAGAACCAGGGCTATGGCTGATCTCTGGGGCACCAGGTGAGTGGCAGAGGCTTCAGGTGCTGAGAGTTTGCCTGACCCCTCAGGGACACAGTGTGAGGTGGTGCCCCAGGGATCTCTATGAAAGGAGCAGAACAGGATTTACGTGGGGTGGGGAGAGAATTGAGAGTGTCTCAGGGGGTTGTAGAGAGGTGTTGCTCGGGTGAGAGACTGGCTAAAACACAGGCCTCACTGTGAGCAGGATTTGAACCTGCACAAGGAAACTCTATTGGATTTTAATTCCCACAGTTTAACCACTCAGCTATTAGTGAAAACAATGCCCCAATGCCAGAGAAACTGGTAAAGAATCACAATGCCCAGGTGTGACGTCATCTGAACTACTGAATTCCCACCGCAAACCTGGCTTCCAAAGCACGGGGGGGGATTTGGGGTTTGCTTTCTTTGCTTAGCCATGTGCAGTCGCACAGAGAGCGCGTTTAAAAGTCTCCCCTCCCACAGAGTGGGAATGGGAAATGATTCTCAACTTGAAGCCTGATGTAGGGTGACCAGACGTCCTGATTTTATTGGGACTGTCCTGATATCTGCTTGTTTGTCCCGCGTCCCGACCGATGTTTGGTCGGGACCCTGGACAAACAAAGAACTTTGTCCTCTTCCCCATCACACAGGCATAGTCTGGAGGGATACTTGCCCCCCCCAACTCCGCCCCCTCCTTCCCCCATTGGATCCCTCCCCAAATCCCGGCCCTGGCCCTGCCTCTTCCCCAAACACGCGGCATTCTTCCTCCCTCCCAGGTTTTGCACACGGGCCATGACCATGGCTGGGAGAGCAGCGTGGAAACTTCTCCAGCCCTGCAGCTTGCCGGGCAGCGCAGTGGGGCTGGGTGCAGCGCGGAGCAGGCAGGGCCCAGGTGGGTGGGGGGCGGAGAGACATGTGGGGCAGACATGCTCCTGCCAGGAGCTGTCTGGTTCACCCCTTGCCCGGGAGCTGCAGGAGGGGCCCGGAACAGGGCTCGTCTGCAGAGCTCAGAGCCCAGGCTGGGCCCAGGAGCAAGGGGATGGGGGAGCTGGGGGTGTATTGGGGGTTGGAGCCGAGAGTTGGTTGGAGATGGGGTTATGCCACTGCCGCTTAGCAGCGGGGGACCCTTCCTGATTTCTTTTTTTGCTCCGCCCCGTGCGTCCCGATATTTCATCTTTGACATCTGGTCACCCTAGCCTGATATGAAAGAGTAAGGCTGGACCAAGGGCCGAAGGACTGGCCTTTGCTAGAGAAACCACTGTCAAGTTTTAGCCAATTAGGACAAGTCAGCAAATAAGAACAACCTCAGGTATCAGTAACTGCTACAGGTTGCAAATTCCTACATGCAGCAGTTTCTGGTACCGCACCTGCACAGCTCTGCTCCCGGCTCTTCTCGGGCTCCTGCTCTCTCCTTAGCTCTGCCCCACTCTGGCCCAGGCAGTTCCAGCTCACATGGAGGATGGGATCCCCTGGCCTGGTGACTCCCTCATTACACTGCCTGGCCTGTCAGTGCAGCTAACTTGGAGCTTTGGCCTCTCCCCATTGTCCCTGGGGACTGTCAGTCTCAGGGTCCTGATTTCCCATTGATCCTTCCCCCTTCTATTGGTGCTGGGAACTAGCCAACCAACCCCCCACCACACACACACACTAAGTTTGAGTAAATGGCCAAGAGCCCCCTTACAGAAGCCAGCCCCATGAGGGTCACCGATGTGCAGAGAAGGCAGCCTAAGCTGGTCCTATGGTCATTCAGGGTAATGCACAGAAGGCGTTTCCCTTGATACAGCAGTGACACCCAGTGGTCAGGTGGCGTAATGCACAGCATGTGTCTGCCTTCCAGGAGCAGTGACACCCACGGACCAGTCACGGTAATGCACAGAGTGTGTTTCCCACCAATCTGGGTAATGCACAGAGCATGTTTCCCATGGAGCAGCAGTGACACCCAGTGACCAGCAGGGGTGGCATCAGACTCTTTCCCTTTAGTGGGGGATTGAGATGGGCTAGACAAAAAAAATTGGGGGGCTGTGCACCCCCCATCACCTGGCCCCACCCTTCACGGGGCCCATGCCTCTGCTCCTTCGCAGTTAAAGGCCAGGCTCATCTCCTCTCCCCCTGGCCAGGGTTTACAGCAATACAACCTTTATTAAAATAAAATAGTAAACAGGGTTTACTTTAAATATTCTAAATCTGTCCAAATTTTAGTACTGAATCCAAAGTTCTCTTAAAGATCCCATCGGTAACCAAAACCTAAATGAAAAATTGAAACCAAAAACAATGCTTAATTTAAAACCCAAACATTAAGAAAAACTTTGTTTTTAAAAATAAAAACTAACAAATGCTGTAAATTAATAATTTCAACTTTTTATCAAAAAGGTGTGCTACAGCAGGATGATAAAATAACATCAAATATATAAGCATGACCACTAAAACCTCCTAGAAAGGAACTGAATCCTTGAATACTGGCCAAATCTGTATAAAATATGCAGAACTATGTCAAAACTACTGTTACAGGTCAGCCATTCGAATCCAGCAAATGTCAATTAAAAGCTCCATTCCAACTAAAAAAACCAAAACAACCCAATCAACCAAAACGGTCACAGCCTGAAACAAACCTACACAGAAGCAAAATTAAACCTGTACCAACACTGGAACAAACAATGTAAATTTTTAATTCTAACTTCTTGTTTCTCCCAGGAGGAAAGTGTTTTGCACCCCAGTAACCAGGCTGTCACTGCAGCTTTCCTTTCACTAAATAAGATTTTTACCAACTATAAATTGCTCTCCAATTTCTCTAAGAGAGATTGAAATTGTATCTTTGCAGTAATATCCCAAGTGTGCAAGTCCATCCCCTCAGAGAGGGGCAGCTCTAGGCACCAGCAAAGCAAGCACCTGCTTGGGGCAGCCCATTTGCAAGGGCGGCACGGGAGTGGAGAGTTGCACTGTGAATAGTAGGGAGACCATATTTTAACATTCAAAAAACAGGTCACTCCAGGGGAGGGAAGCCCCACCCTGCCACCATCCACTCTCTCCGACTGCCCCCCACACAAAACCCAACCCATCCAACTCCCCCCTGTTCCCTGTCCCCTGATCACCCCCTCCCGGGACCCTTGCCCCTAACTTCCCCCAGGACACCACCCCCTATCTAAGCACCACTGGTCCTTGTCCTCTGATTGCCCCCTCCCAGGAGCCCTGACCCTAACTGCCCCCCAGGACCCCACCCCCTAGCTAAGTGCCACTGGTCCTTGTCCCCTGATTGCCTCCTCCTGGGACCCCTGCCCCTAACTGCCCCTTGGGACCCCAACCCCTATCTAAGCCTCCCTTCTCCTTGTCCCCAACTGTCCCCTCCTGAGACCCCCCCCAACTATCTATATTGTGACCTTTTACTCAGAAAGGAAAATCGACCTTTATCTTGTTACTTAAATAGATAAGTACCTACACCTGTCTAAGACCTTTACCTAGAGCAAGCCACAATGGAGAATGGCATAGGGGTTTTTTCAGTGTTGTACCTACAGACTTAACAGGTACATCACAAGGGAACTTATGTGCATATGTACATGTCATCAACACGCACAAACATACTAGCCTATGAAGTAAACGTACTCTAATGTTTTGGGGGTGAGGAATGAAATTTGGGCATAGAAGGAAGGATTTCCAGCCCTTGTGCCCTATAAAAGAGGTAACCCACCTCGCTACAGCACTTCGCTCCATCATTCTGACTTACTTCCTCCACTCTCTCTCTATCTACTAGCAGGAGGCTGTACTTCTTCTTAAACTTTAAGTTTCAAGGGAACTAGGCTAAGCTCGGTTTCCCTAAGTTTTTATTCTTTGTTTATTAGGTTTTCATTTTAAGTTTAACATAGTCGAGTAAACCCTAAGTAACACTAGCTTTTTCTACGCACTGCATCTTTCACTCAAGAATTGAGAAACCTGAACTGCAAGGCTGGTCCTGTGTCTCTCACCACCAGGTTATCAAAGAAGGCAGTGAGTACATTAACCAAAACTTTGTTGCATATAATGCCATGTGCATCTTTTGAATAGCAGTAATGCAACTGTAACTTTGTAACTCAATTCAATTAAATAAAATGTAAGCTAATCAATTAAATTTTCATCATATTATCCAAATTAATATTATTAGTACACCCTAAATCAGGCTATATGGGACAGAGAGTTGGAGGGCAGGGGCATGAAGGCACTAGCTCTGGGGCTGCTGGCTCTGGGGTGGGGTTGGAATGAGAGGTTCAGGGTGCAGTAGAGGGCTCAGGGTTAGGACAGAGAATTGGGCTGTGAGGGCTCTGGAATGAGGCCAGAAAAAGAATTGAGGTGTGAGAGAGAGGGATCAGGCTAGACCAGAAAATAGCTGGGAGGGGGTGAGAGGTTTGAGCTGCAAGGGGGAAGAAAAATCTTCCCTTTGTCCCCTCTCACCAGAGCATCTAAGAATGAGGTGAGAGACACCTTTCCCCTACTGCAACAGCAACTCTGGTGGGCCTGGACTGAGGGAGGAACTCCTCTCCCCAGCAGTTCCGGCTGGGCTGGGCCATAGACACCTTGTCCCCACAGATCTGGTGTGCCTGGGCCTGGGACAGGGGAGGGGCTCCTCTCGTCTCCATTTGGGACATGTTGAGGTGAGAGAAGTGACAGGGCTTTACAGGACATAATTATTTGCCTGATTCATGTGGCAGTCCTAGTCCTTGTTAACCCAAACAAACCGTTTATCCTGCATGCTGATGCCAGTTTGGAGAGTCTGGGAGCAGTCCTATACCAGGAAATGGAAGGCAAATGTAAATCTGTAGCCTTTGCCAGCTGAGGAGTGTCTAATAGCGAAACTCGCTATCCCATTCACCAGCTGCAGTTCTTGGCCTTGAAATGGGCCATCACTGAGAAATTTTGAGACTACTTGTCTGGTGCTCAGTTTCAGGCGTGGACAGAGAACAATCCACTGACTTATGTGTTAACAAGGGCTAAGCTGGATGCTACAGAGTAGAGATGGGTGGCTACTTTTGCGAGCCATAACTTCAGCATTGAAGACCAATGAGTTGGTGTAATAGGGAGTGTGATTTACCAGAATGACCAATTCTTGGCTTGGGGGGAGGATGTAACCAGGATGAGAATGAACTCTACCCTGACATCGGTTGGTGATGTGTTGTAAAGGTCTTTTGTTGCTGATGTGTATGGTCACACCCACCCTGCATTGCATGATGGGGGTGCTTGTCCAAATGGTCATTTCGGCTGCTGTGGGATCCCCAGTCTCTTTGTTATTAGGGCAGGGATAATAAAGTGTAGTTATCCTGGTGATATGAATCAAGGACAGTAGAACGGTACTTAGCAGTTCATGATTTCAGGACTCACTCGAACCTACATAAATCTCATTAGGCAAGGGACATGGGTTCCAAAGCCTTGTGATTAAGAGAGAGTGGAAATGAATATTTGCATTTAGTAGTATGGGTCTCTTTTTAAGTCTTTAAATGCAGATTTTTATGGTTTTCTTCTCTAGCTAGTTTAAAAATAAAACTATTGGTAATTCTATCACAAATACTATTCAATACTACAGATTTGAGTTCATTAATACTTAAGAGTAAATTTTAAACACATTTAAACTGGTAGGCTCTGGTCTTACTTACACACTGAAAGTTGTAAACAACTTCATAGTTAGGTAAAATGCTCTTTTCCACTCAGACTGCAAGGAAATTTTGCACATTGGACTGTAGCTGGGAGACATAACTTTTGCAGCACATGCACTATCTCTGCAACATCACTCCATAACACCACACACAGAGCAGCCTTTCACCTCTCAGGACCAAAATAGACTGTGAAAAAAATCAAATAGCATAAGCTTAAGGCAAGTGACTTCAGCACTAACAATAATTCTAAGAGATTCAAAAATGCCTCTGTCTTTACACAGCAAGAAAAGCAGCAAGAACAAGCACAGATGAGCAGGAACCAAACAAACATCCATTCCTCCTACTCACAACATTTTGGCATTTGGAACCCATACCCCTTAATGGTGAGTACTTTCCAGGCGAGGGTGAAGCTTTCAGGCCTCAAATGCCATGTACAGTTACTCTGTCCTTGATCCAAAATAAACAGGAAAATACACTGGATTACTCCTGCCCCAATAACAAAGAGACTGGGGATCCCACAGCAACTGAAATGATTGTTTGGACAAGCACTCCCATCATGCAATCCGGGGTGGCTGTAACCATGCAGATGACAGGGGAGAGTTCATACTGACCCTGCTTAAACTAGACTGTGGCAAAGATTAAAAAACAATGAAAGTTAAAATTTACCACACACAGGTCAATCCATCCTCATCCTCGTATCCGCTCCTTATACTCCACACTTGAAAGTAGCCCTCACATGGACAACATACCCTCCTAACTCAGTGTCTGTATGTTAACTTTTTACCCCCAGTCAGAGCTATTGCAGATTATGGATTCCTTACGCCACCCGACCTTAAACCAAACTTCATGCCCCCTGGGTAATTTGTATGTTGTTCCTTGATCACCAGAAACTTCTACATCTAAATGCTGTACCATACATGTTTTTTTTTCTTTAAACATCATCTTAGTAAAATGTTGACATTTGTTTGAGTTCCTGGCTCCTGTTCCTTTGCAAGGCGTGTGTGTTTGTTCCGGGGTTTAGTCTCCTAATACAGCAGGGGGCCAGTTGAGCTAGATGCACTTGCCTGCTGCAGACACAAATCCAAGGCTGAACCTCATCCCCCACAAGCTGAAGAGTTTACTGAAAAGAGTTTAAGAAGTGCTCCCGTCTCTCGCACTCAGCTACCCAGCTCCCAATGGGGTCCAAACCTCAAATAGATCCCTTTTACCCTATAGAAGCTGTAAAACCCTATGACCAGGGCAGCTGCCTAGCAGCCTGTGCATCTGCCTACCAGTGTGAGCTTGTAAGGCACTAATCAAGATAGTGGCAGCTGGGTGGAAGGGGGAGGGGGGAAGAGCCAGCAGAGTGGTGCAGCAGCAGCAGCATACAGGTTCCAGAGGTCAATGGATTGAAACCATACTCTGCTACATGTGTGCTTGTTTCTTTTCCAGCAAGGCAGTGACCAGCAGAGCACCAAGAGCCTAGGCCATGAGGCAAGAGGTGGGTGAGGTGGCAGCCTGCCAGGGAGCTCCCTGGCACCTCTGGCTGCCTGGGCTGAAGGCAAGAGGCAGGCCTGGGCATGACAACAGCCTCCTGTCCTGGAATGAGGCTGCAGTGCTTCTGGGTCTGCTTTTCCCACCCACACTGGCAGGCAGCTGCTGCTGCGGGAGAACACGAGGGAGGCTCTCAGGGCACTAGGCAGCACTGTGTGTGTGGCTATCAGG
Organism: Aldabrachelys gigantea; assembly: GCA_026122505.1. Classification (NCBI taxonomy): domain Eukaryota; kingdom Metazoa; phylum Chordata; order Testudines; family Testudinidae; genus Aldabrachelys; species Aldabrachelys gigantea. The sequence goes on from JALNIE010000547.1 coordinate 58,865, forward strand.
GGAAAGAGCCAAGGCTCCTGACTCAACCTGCCATTGACTCACATGGCTCTGCGCACCATCAGCTGGGGCGGGCCAGGCTATAGACAGGCTTGGGCAGAATGGCCATGCTTTCCTGACGAGGCATGAGGCAGGCCAAGGGCTTTGCACAGCATACAGGGAAGTGGGAAGGAGGCATCTTCGAGCTGGCGTATCTCGTCCGCTTCTCCCTTGCCGCTTGGGTGGAGGCAGGATGGAGCGAAACGTTCCTGGCTGAAGGTTTTGTGCTCGGCCTTGAGGATTAAGCCTGAGCCTCCAGCACGACTGCCGGGAGATGGGCTTTTGCGGCGCTGCCCTCGCACTCTTGTAGGCAGCAGGTGAACCCACTGTGTCCAAGAGGGAGCCTTCAAGGTAGCAAGAGGGGAACATCATGGCTCTCAGCAGACCTTGAGGAGCCCAGGAGGAGCCTTCAGTGGCATCCCTGGGGGAGCATAAACCCCCCTCCTTTCCATTCACAGCTGAACTCACTGATCCATGATACCATGGAGACACCTACCAGCAGCTGGTTTGCCAGGGTCACTGCCCAGCACCCTGCAGTGCTTCCTGCCAGTGCCAGAGCTCACAAGACACTAGCCTGGAGCCAGGGCCACTAGGCGCTGCTGAAGAAAAGCCAGCAGAGTGACACAGTGGAAGCGTCCTGTGCCCAAAACACAGAAGTCGATCAATCAAAACCCCTTTCTGCTAGCACTGGGCCTACTTTTTACACTGGGCCCTCAAGCGAGGGAGTGGCTGGCACAGTGCCTAGAGTCTAACCTGTGAGGCAGGAGGTATCTGGTACCCGCAGCCTGCTGGGGAGCTCCCAGAAGCTTTAAGTGACAGAGACTCCTAAATGCCCTTAGTAACAAGGGTTTGGGGTTCACAGAGGCCTGTAAGGGGGTCACTATTTCTGCCCTATAACCCTGGGTATCATGTCACTGTGCAGCTTTGATCTAGAGCTCCGGTCCCAATGACCTTCCAGCAGCCCACAGCCTCCCCCTGGGTCTGCCCCATCTGGTTACTCCTTACAGGCTGACCATGCCCCCGTTCCAACCCCAGATTTGCCCCCTAATCATCCTACTGGCGCTCAGAGCCACAGATGTGAAGGTGCTGAAGAAGGGAGGGGTGACTCTAGGGTGAGGTTCTTCTCTAAAGATGGCTGGCTGAAAGTGATGCTCAGCTCTGTCAGCAACCTGCCCAGTTGCCTCGCTGCCAGGGGATGCAGACATTTCTGTAAGGCACATAAAGGGGCTATTTGGTGTTCAAACAAATGCGAGGAATGTGCATTTATGAGAGGGAATCTGTGTTACCTCAGCTGCTGTATATGTGGGCCCCAGTGGCCTAATGGATAAGGCATTGGCTTCCTAAGCCAGAGATTGTGGGTTCAAGTCCCATCTGGGGTGAAAATCTACCTTTTTCCTGTATCTTGCAAGGAAACCTTGGCCTTAGTTTTAACAAGGAAGCTGGGAGATGTTTGAGCACAAAGTTCTGGATCTTGAGAACAATTATCAAGGATATTAGAAGGCTCAGTCTGTGACCTAATGGATGCAATCACACACCCCCATCCCAGGGCAGTCCCATCTGAGAACCAGGAGCCATGGAGCAACATTCCCCTTGTGCCCTGACAGGTGGGCGGTGCAGATGATGGTGGAGGGCAACGGGAGAGGAGGTGGCACTAGTGCTGCCTGGGCTGTATCTGCGCCAAGGATAAATGGAGGGGGTCATGCAGCTTGTGCCTGACACTCCACAGTGCTACAGTCACTCCAGAAATAAGTCAAATCCTGCACCAAGGATGGTGAATTCCCATGTGAGCACACAGTGCCCCTGTCCACCAGATATGCTGCACACACATCAACTGCACCAAAAGAGACACAAACTGCACACTGAGGAGACAGCTGGTTTGTTTCCAGGTTGCTTTTATTTCCAAAGGTACTGAAGTGTCATCTCTCTTCTTTTTCCATGGGCAGAAACGCAATGGAGGAGAATCTCACATCCCTTAGCTGCCAGGTGACAGTGGCAGGAAGCAAACGCACTGCAATGAAATTTAAAAAACATTCATAAATAATTTAGCAATGAGAAGTAATTAAAGAAAAAAAAATCCAATGTTCCCACCCCAGAGAGCGAGGGGCAGGAAGTGTGTGAATTGCAGGTGGTTAAGTCTGAGGGAGCATATTCATATTTCATCCAAGTTAAACAAATTATAGCAGACAGCTACAAAATACTCCATTTGGTACCATCAGTACAGAATATATAAAGCTACAAGCAAGACAGCCAGACACAGCTAAGACAGGGTGTCCACTTAATACCAGAGTTCCCACGGCCAAATAGCTGGACGTGCCTTCACAGTCACTGCTAAACAAAACAACATTGTGCAGAACCAAGAGCAGCCCTGCTGTGCCGTTAGGAAGACCTGCAGGAAACTCAGCAAATCAATCTATGAGGCTGTGCTTCTACTTAGTAGTTACCAAGTGTGATAAATGAAAGGAGGGGGTAGCTCCCTTTTTTGGACACCCAGCCGGCCAGTAGCTATAAAATCCCTCTGCTGTCTGGTCTATGCTATGACTTTAGGTTGAATTTAGCAGCATTACCTCGATTTAACCCTGGACCCATCCACACGACGAAGCCCTTTTTTTCAACTTAAAGGGCTCTTTAAATCGATTTCTTTACTCTACCTTCAACGAGGGGATTAGCACTGAAATTGGCCTTGCTGGGTCGAATTTAGGGTAGTGTGGGTGCAATTTGACGGTATTGGCCTCCGGGAGCTATCCCAGAGTGCTCCATTTTGACCGCTCTGGACAGCGCTCTCAACTCAGATGCACTGGCCAGGTAGACAGGAAAAGGCCCACGAACTTTTGAATTTCATTTCCTGTTTGGCCAGCACGGAGAGCTGATCAGCACAGGTGACCATGCAGAGCTCGTCAGCATGATGTGCACATTGTCGGGGCACATTGCCCGGCCCGTACTTTGTGAGAAGTCTATGACCATGTCTATGTCCTCATCACTCTTGTCACCACACTGCTGTCGCCTCCTTGCCTGGTTTTGCTTTTGCAGCTTCTGGTTCTGCACTGAAAAAAGGCACAAAACAATTGTCTGCCATTGCTCTGATGGAGGGAGGGGTGACTGATAGCATGGCTTGCAGAGAATTAAAATCAACAAAAGGGGTGGCTTTGTATCAAGTAGAAACACAAACAACTGTCACACACAACGGTCTACTCAAGGATTGAACTCAAAATCCTGGGTTCAGCACGCTGTTGATTTCACAGAACAAATCAGCTCAATTTCTTGTTTTGACCCATCTAGCTTTTACATCTTATGCTTGGTAGTACAACTGCTAGCCATTGTCATCTCCTGGTTGCTCACCAGAAGATGGTGCAGTATGACTGCTAGCCATCATCATCTCCTGGGTGCTTGGCAGAAGATGGTGCTGTATGACTGCTTGTCATCATCATCTTCTAGGTGCTTAGCAGACAATGAGAATGACCTGGCTGAGTCACTCCTCTGTTTGCCCAGGCACCCCTAACTGACGTTACAGAGATTGACTAAAAGAGCACAAAGAGTATGACAACAATAGCTATCCATCATAATGCACCTTCTGCTGCCAAAAGGCAGTGGGTTACTACTGTCTAACAATGCAGTCCCACATCTGCCAGAACCCAGGAGACGTACGGTGACAGTGAGCTGAGTGGGCTCCATGCTTGCTGTGGTATGGTGTCTGCTCAGGTAACCCAGGAAAAAAGGCATGAAATGATTGTCCGCTGTTACTTTCAAGGAAGGAGTGGGGAGTCTGATGACATGTACCCAGAATCACCCGCAACACTGTTTTTGCCCCATCAGGCATTGGGATCTCAACCTACAATCCCAATGGGTGACGGAGACTGCAGGAACTGGGATAGCTACCCACAGCTACCCAAATTGCAATGCTCTGCAAGTCGACGCTCACCTGTGTACTGTGGCAGCAGTCCACCGACTTAATGCACTTAGAGCACTTAGTGTTGAGACACACACAATCGACTGCATAAAAACAATTTCTAAAAAAACAACTTCTATAAATTTGACCTAATTTCATAGTATAGATATACTCCAAGAGACTTGATCACAGCCTTGGATAGGATAAGAGGCTACTTACACTTTGGCCTGGTTTACACTGGAGGGGCGGGGTCAAGTAAGATTCACAACTTCAGCTACAGGAATAGTGTGGCTGAAGTTGATATATCTTATTTTGACTTACCTCCTGTCCTCACAGCACAGGATTGACAGCTGCGGCTCCCCCATCCACTCCACTTCCACTTCTTATCCTGGTAAAGTTCCAGAGTGAACAGGAGCACATTTGGGGATTGATTTATTAAATCCAGACAAGACACAATAAATCAAAGCCCAACAGATCAATTATTACCCACCAATCCCATGGGTAGTTTGAATATACCAGGGATCCACAGCCTTTCAGAAGGCATGTGCCAAATCTTCATTTATTCACTCTAATTTCAAGTTCCATGCGCAAATAATACATTTTAATGTTTTTCGAAGATCTCTTTCTATAAGTCTTTAATATATAGCTAAACTATTGTTGTATGTAAAGTAAATAAGGCCTTTAAAATGTTTTAAAAAGCTTCATTTAAAAACAAATTAAAATGCAAAACCAGGACTAGGGCAGTGTGAGTGCTACTGAAAATCAGCTCTTATACTATCTTCGGCATATATGCCATAGATTGCTTATCCCACATACATACCCTTTAATCTAAACTCTAAAGAGCCAAGAAGCAATGCTGACACCCCTGGATTTAAAAATTTCATTAAAATAAACGCTTGAAATGAAATATACACAGGTTGAGAGACAAGGTACTGTACATCTGGGGCCAGGCTTTGGTTATGGGGCATTACAGACACAATTTGCAAGAATGAAAAGATACATACGTATTGCATAAGCAACATAGACCCAGACTAGAGCACAAAAATTTTTTAAATGTCAATGAACACCTAGGCTCTGGTTCACCACCCATGGAATAAACAACAAGTGCTAGTTACTATCTGTTACACAGCCCCTCTGCCTCCACCGCTTTCTACCTCGCCATGACGAGCTCCCAGACACGCACCAAACACCATTCACATGACTTTGAGAACTAGGTAACTAAGTGAGGATCGCTTCACTGAAATGACTCCAATGAAAGAATTCAAAGCAAGAACCATTAACACACAATTCTGTTCAAAGCCAGAGAAGTCTTTCAGCTTCCTTCCTCTTGCTGGTTCCGCTCCTTCCTTCTGTTCAAAGACAGTTCCCTGTACACTCCTAGTTTGCACAAACCCACCCACTGACCTGTGACTAGCAGTCTCGCCCTGCTAACTCTTCCAGCAAAACAGGCCAAAGAAAGTGTATGCAAGCGCTGTACCACAGCCCCAGTGCTCTTTTCGGTTCCTTCCCACAGAACTTTCACTGCATACCAGTCCCGTTCCTTGCTGTTGCTTGTCTAAGTGCTGCATGCGTATGCTGGACCGTACCCTGAGCTGATTCCCGACTTTTGTGCTCCATACAGCCTTGCCTGTCTGTATCTCTGTGGTGCAATAGGTCAGTGCATTCAGCTATTAACTGAAAGGATGGTGGTTCAAGTCCACCCAGGGATGGCAATAAGCCTGTGCTGCTTCCTTGAGGCCTCCGGGGAGCATCAGAAGTCCCCTCTTAGCCTCAGTGCTTTCAGCTGGTGGCCGGAAGAGCGGGCTGGATGCCATTCAGAAACCCGTCTCCCAGCAGCTGTGCTGGAGGCTCAGGCTTAATCCTGGAGGACGAGCACAAAAACTTTCAGCTGGGAACATTTTGCTTCCTTCTGCCTCCACCCAAGCAGCAAGGGAGAAGCAGACAAGACACACTGGCTCAAAGATGCCTCCCTCTCACTTCCCTGTAGGCTGTGCAAAGCTCTTAGCCTGCCTCATGCCTCGTCAGAAAAGCGCGGCCATGCTGCCCAAGCCTGAGTCACGTCCGCAGCCTGGCCCACCCCCGCCGACGGCACGCAGAGCCACGCGAGTCAATAGCAGGTCGAGACTGTTATATCCTTTGGGGCAGCCGGTTTAGGAAGAAATCACTTGAGCCCAGACAGCAGACAGCTAACAAAACTATCATTTATTTACACACACAGAGCTCACCTAACCGGCCGAAGCAGGCTAGGCTATCCCCTAATAATCTAACTCAGTTGCCATGGGAACAAAAACCATGACAACCAAAAACACAACATATTCCTCCCCCGCAATAAGAACATCCCCTAAATAAAACACACATTAGACTAGAGAAGGATGGTAGACTGTCTCCATTCCCGGCTAAACCCTGGGGATTATTTTGCCCCATAACCGTGGGTTCACCCTAGCTAAAGATCCAGCCAATGAGGAGGTCTTCTGTCTCTAGATGGATTATGGCAAACTCCTGGTGTTGTTGCACCCGAAAGTACCGTGGGCTCAGGGTCCGCAGCACAAACAGGTCAGGAGGTGGTATCAGCTCGTGCTGGCAAAGGGGTATCTCAGCCACCAGCAGTAATGGAGGAGAACAGTCAGAAACAGGTGATTCGTGATTTGGTGTCTCACCAGAAGAGGTGAAGTCAGACCACTCAACTGCAGATGTGTCCTGAGGACTGGCATGACCTGGCAACAGCTGATCTACATGTCGTCGCCAGGTAAGATTCTCTGCAGTCCAGACTGTGTAGGAAACAGGTCCTGTTTGAGTGATGATACTGGCAAGGACCCAATTAGCTCTGGAAGTATAATTCCGAGCCAAAACTGGCTGTCCCGGGCTAAAGGTTCGGTCTTTTGCTCTGGGTGCCCATCTGATGACTTGATATTGCTGCTGAAATTGCACAGTTTGTCGGGGTTCAGAAGGTTTCAGCAGATCAAAGCAAGTGCGCAGCTGTCGTCCCATCATTAGAAAGCCCAGGGATGCCTGGGTCGTAGCATGAGGTGTGTTTCTGTAGGAAAGTAAGAAGGTATCTAGACGCTTTTGAATGGAGCATTGTCCCCTTGCTGATTTCAAAGCGTGTTTCATTGTCTGCACAAATCTTTCAGCTAATCCATTGGTGGATGGATGATATGGTGCTGAGGTGATGTGGTGTATCCCATTTGCCTTCATAAAATTTTGAAACTCCTGAGAGACGAACTGCAGTCCGTTGTCTCTCACAAGTTGTTCTGGCAGACCAAAACGACTAAAGAGTCCCTGTAGTTTTCGGATAGCACTCTCTGCAGTAGTGGACTGCACTATAGAGACTTCTGGCCATTTAGAATGGGCATCTACTGCCACCAAGAACACGTTTCCTTCAAGGGGGCCAGCGAAGTCAATGTGAATACGTTGCCATGGGTTTTCAGGCCAGTCCCATGGGTGTAGGGGCACCCACTGGGATGCATTCCTAACACCCTGACATGATATACAAGCTTTTGCCTTCTCTTCAATAGCATTGTCCAATCCAGGCCACCAAAAATAGCTTCATGCAATTTCCTTCATGTGCACTATTCACAGTGACTGGAATGTAGCTGTTCTAACATCTGTGATCTCAGTGGTGGTGGAATAATGACACATCTCCCCCACAGCAAACAACCAGATTGGACCGATAACTCCTGGACATGTAGGTAACAAGGTCTGGTGAGACCAGAGGGGTTTGTTGAGATTTTCCATCATCACCAGGTCCATAACTTGGGACAATATTGGGTCAATGCGAGTTGCCTTCTTTATCTGAGTAGCAGTGATGGGTGTATTCTCTACCTGTTCAAAGTAGAAGATTTCCTTTTGGGCACTATCTTGATGTTTGACCGGCAAAGGTAACCTTGAGAGGCCATCTGCATTGCCGTGCAGAGTGGATTTCTGATATTTGATTTCATATGTGTGTGCTGAAAGCAACAATGCCCAACGTTGCATATGACTAGCAGCTAATGGGGGAATGCCTGTGTAGGGTCCAAAAATTGATATCAGAGGTCGATGGTCTGTGAGAAGAGTAAACTTTCGCCCAAACAGGTACTGATGAAACTTCCGAATTCCAAAAACAATTCCTAATGCCTCACATTCGATTTGGGCGTAATTAGTTTCTGCTTTGCTTAGAATGCGTGAAGCAAAAGCAGTAGGTCCCTCTTCTCCTGAAGGGATAATGTGTGACACGACTGCTCCCACTCCATAAGGGGAGGCATCGCAGGCCAATTGTAGGGGTAAGCATGGATCAAAGTGCGTTAGAACTTCAGAATTTAGCAATGCATCCTTAGCTTTGTTAAATGCAACATCACAGGCTTCAGTCCACTTCCAGGCCTTGTTCTGCCCAAGGAGCTCATGAAGTGGTTTTAGCAGTGTGGCTAACTGTGAGATGAACTTCCCATAATAGTTGAGTAGTCCTAGAAACGAGCGCAGCTGGCTTACATGTCGAGGTCAGGGAGCCTCCACAAGAGCTTTAACTTTTGCAGGGGCCTTATAAAAACCTGCAGAATCAATGATGTGTCCCAAATATTCAACAGAGGGCTTGAAGAATTCACACTTGTCTTTGCGAACTCCTAGGCCATACTCTTCCAGTCTCTGTAGAGTAGCCTCTAAATTCTTTAAGTGATCCTCTTCATTCCTTCCAGTGACCAGGATATCATCCAGATAGCACTGAACTCCTGACAAGCCACATGAGATCTGGGTCCATAGCCCTCTGGAACAGGGCGGGGGCAGATGCTATTACGAAGGGTAGGCGACAGTATCGATAAAGCCCCTTATGAGTCACAATAGTCAACAGCTCTTGGGACTTTTCATCGACATGCATCTGTAAATATGCTTGACTCAGATCAATCTTATTGAACTTTTGTCCTCCAGCCAGGCCTGCGAAGAGGTCATCGATGTGGAGATGCGGGTATTGCTCTGCACACAACACAGGGTTGACAGTGACTTTAAAATCACCGCAAATCCAGAGATCCATCTTTCTTCACTATTGGGACGATAGGAGTGGCCCATGAGCTATGGGTAACTGGTATTAGGACTCCATTGGTGACCAGGCACTCCAGGTCTGCTTCAACTTTTGGTCTGATGGCATATGGCACAGTTCAGGCTTTCAGATATTTTGGTGGACTGTCGGGTTTAATGTTCAATGTCACAGTGATTCCCTTCATACTTCCCAAATCATCTCCAAAAACAGCAGCATGTTTCCTTAGTATAGGGGTTAGACTGGTTTCTTCTTTAGTCATCTGGTGACTTCTGCCCAGTTCAGCTGAATCTTCCCAAGCCAAGACCTACCCATTAAGGCTGGGTAGTTACCTCTCACCACAAACAGTGGCAATTTAGCAGCCTGTCCATTGAGCTCCACCTTAACATCAATAGTGCCCAACATGGGCACAGCTTCTCCCGTATATGTCTTCGGAACAGTTTTTGTTGCCTTAAGCGGAAGATGCTGTAGCTTTTCTTTATACACAGTCTCAGAGACCAGCGAGACGGCTGCACCAGGGTCCAGTTCCATGCGTATAGGTTTGCCGTCCAACAACGGGGTTACCCAGTATTCATGTGAGCCCACCGCCAAAGACAAAACATGCAGTGGCACTTCCTCTTGCGATGAGGTTGTCACCTTGATCATCCTGGGTCTGATCTAGGGTATGCAGGGTTCCTCTTTTTGTTGGCCAGACCACAGGCCTCTTTTTCTTTTGTTTACAGGCACACTAAATGTGTCCCTTTTTGCCACAGTGTCGACACACCAGGTCTTTACACCAGCATTCTGATGCCTGGTGACCTGGCTTACCACAGCGGTAACATTGCTGACTCTGCACAGTTTTGTGGGTAGGTTCTTGTGACACTTTTTGCACCCTAGGGGATGCACTGATGTATTCTGCCTCCCTTGTAGCCAGTTCTATGGAGACAGAAATATCAACAGGCTTCTGTAACGACGTAAGCTGAGCCTCTGTTAGTAGGCACTTCCGTATAGCTTCACTGTACAGGCCACACACTAACCTGTCACGCAGGGCATCATTTAACATCTCCTTAAATTCACAAATTGTACAACTGTTTCATCTTCTTTTTGGTCTCTTTTGTGGAAGCTATATCTTTCAGCAATTACCAGTGGTTTGGGGGGAAAATGGGACCCCAGGATTTCCACAATGTCACTGTAAGATTTAGTCTCAGGCTTAACAGGGTGTAGTAAGCTGCGTAGCAGGGAGTAGGTTTTAGCCCCTACAACACTTCAGAATATTGGCACCTTCTTCTCTTCTGTAATGTCATTTCCAATAACAAAAAGCGCAAAACGCTCAGTATACACAGGCCATTGCACTATATTCTCATCAAAAAGTTCCAGTGGCCTGGTCAGAGTAGCCATGATTTTTAGTTTCACTTTCACAGACAATGCAAACAATCAGTTTTGTTTGTTTATTTGTTCTTTACCTTGACTACTTCTTTCTTCTGTTGCTGGGGCAGCACCGGGTTCCCACCCTCGTCGCCACTTGTTATACCCTTGGGGGCAACCAGTTTTGGAAGAAATCACTTGAAGTAACAAAATTACTGTTTATTTATAGACACAGAGCTCACCTAACCGGCTGAAACTGGCTGGGCTTTCCCCTAATAATCTAACTCAGTTGCCGTAGGAAAAAAACACATGACAACCAAATACACGACAACTCTGGCCGAAGACGCCTCCCTCCCACTTCCCTCTAGGCTGTGCAAAGCTCTTGGCCTGCCTCATGCCTCATCGGGAAAGCGCGGTCATGCTGCCCAAGCCTGAGTCACATGCGCAGCCTGGCCCACTCCGCCTGATGGTGCGCAGAGCCACGCGAGTCAATGGCAGGTCGAGTCGGGAGCATCGGCTCTTTCTCCTGACAGCTACACAGTGCTGCCTAGCGCTCCGAGAGCATCCCTCATGTTCTCGCGCAGCAGCCACCTGCCGGGGTGGGTCGGAAAAGGGGACCAGGAAGCACTGCTGCCTGAGGCTGGGACAGGAGGCCCTCGCCACGCCCAAGCCTGCCTCTTGCCTTCAGCCCAGGTAGCCAGAGGTGCCGGGGAGCTCCCTGGCAGGACACCGCATCAGCCTGGAAATAAGGAAAAGACGATGAATGAAGAAGTCAGGAAATAACAAGGAAATGAAGAAGTTTGTCGAACGGGTTTCTGTCCAATTTACCATCTTTGCAGCTACCGCTCAACATTAAAGACCTAAAGTCGCCCCATTGGCATCAGTACAGATGACTGAAAGGGAATTAAAAGCAGCTGCTGTCACAAGTGTTAGGTGCCTGCAAGCAGCAGGCAGACCGTTTAAAAACACCACAGTTAGAAGCTCAGATGAAACGTTTGCCGTAAATCAGAAACTTCAATAGAAGGACCGGCAGAATGCCACTCTAGGTAAATGGCAGAGAGGCTGTTAGAGGCAAAAAGTCATTCCTCAAAATTTGAAAGTCAGATCCTAGTGAGGATAATAGGAAGGTGCAAAAACTCTGGCCTGTTAAGTGTCAAAGACTAACAAGTCAGGCCAAGAAAGAATTTGAGAAGCAACATGCTAAAGACACAAAAGTTAAGCATAAATCTGGTCAATCCGAGCCCTGGTCTGTCCCCGCAGAAAGGTGAACCCCCTCTGTGGCTGGTGTGAGCTCCTCTAAGCTGACCTCATTACAGACCTGTGCCAGGTAGTGCTCATTGTAAAAATGTTTCCTCTGACGATTGGGAAAACAGGACCAGCGGTCCACAGGCCGGCTGACACAATTAAAATCCTCCCTCCAACAACAAACATCATGCAGTCCAAAGGAAGAGAGCCTTTGATCTTCCCTCTCATGCCTTAACTGGGGACCATACACACTAATATAGCAGTAACCAGTGCCACAGAGCACAAAGTCTACCAGTAATGCCCTCCCTGGTCGGAGTTCCATCATCTTCAGTACTCGCACTGCGAATGTGAAGAACAAGACTCCAACCCCATCATTCTTCCCTGGCCAGAGGCCCTTCCTCCAATCACCCTCTGCCCACTGATCTACCCTAAAGTCATTAATGTGCATTTCCTGAACACCCACCGTGTCCAAGTCCAGCTGCTCCAAGGCAGAGAACATCAAGCGCCTCCTCTTGGGCCCCCAAATCCCTACCACCTTCCACATGGCCACTTTCACAGATGCCTCTTCCCTGGTACTGCCCTTGCTCAGCTGCACAGAGAAGTTTTCATCCTCAATCCCTGTCTGTCACTGCCCAGCAACCCTCTGGCACCATTCCTGAGAGTCACCTTGCCTTGCTCTATTCCTGCCATGTTGGGAAAGACAGCTTTCATCGTTGAAGGTCAGGTGGGCCAGCTAGGAGCAAAAGCCCATTCTCTGTTTTCTTACTGCAGAACCCAAGATCAGAGTGTCACATACAGGGCCACCCGGGGTGGGGCAAGTGGGGCAATTTGCCCCAGGCCCTGCAGGGGCCCATGAGAATACAGTATTGCCACTTTTTTTTTAATGGAAGGGGCCTCCAAAATTGCTTTGTCCCAGGCCCCCTGAATCCTCTAGGGCAGCCCTGCTCACCTTGGGTGCAGGCACCACTGTGCTCCCAAAGAACAAGCTGCCCCTGGACAAAGAGGGATAAAAGGACCTGCCAAAGCCTGGGATTGAACCAGTGACTTTTAGATCTTCAGTCTAACACTCTCCCAACTGAGCTACTACAGCAGCTGTCAGATAACATTTTGGTCTCCAACTTCTCTGCCTGGGATGGTTTTTCAGCCATGGAACACAAAAACGACATCATTGTGAGCGGCCCATGAAGACAAGACTCGATTTTGCCTGCCTTGCTCAGCTTGACTTGCTGCCTCACCCTGTTCCTGCCCTAGTGCCCAGGTTGACCTGGTGATGGAAAGGGACTGGGGACCAGTGGTGTGGGGAGGACGTTGAGCTGAACTCTGAGCTAGACTAGACCCTGGCAGCTAGAGTCTGGCCACCACTTGCTACCCCACCCTGTTGTCCTGGCTTCCCCCACTGGGCGTTTTTTTGGGAGGGAAGTGGGGCTTCTGCCTCCCCTTCCTGATTTTCACCCCACAGAGGAGTGGGGACAGGAAAACGAACGGCTGCTCCATACTCCCACCGGAGGAACCCAACGCCCTTAGCTGTGGTGAGTAAGAAATCGCTGTTGACTGACAGGGCCTGTCCCCAAGGAGCTGGAACAGCAGCTGCCACCTCCCCCTCGGCTCCAGGCTGTGGGAAATGCTCATTGCCTGGCTGCATAGGTGGATGCTGCTCCGTGCTCTGGAGAGCATCTGTATTGGTCTGTCAACCCCCCGTCTTCACTGAGCCAGTCTGGTAAGGTCCCAAGTGCCCCCTCCGGCTCGACAGCTGAGAGTCTGTGCAGACATCAGCCCCCCTGCCAGCCCCACAAGCACCAGCAGTGCCAGCCCCCCCCCCAGCACCACAGGGGCACTCAATGCACTTCCTGTGGGGAAATGGCTCCTTGGTGTCCAGCTGCTAGAGTGAGAGCCAGGAGAGAGCAGTGTCTGGCTCAACTTGTGGGAGACCAGAGACCTGGTGAGTGCGAATCTCCCTCTGTCTCCCCTGCAATGCTGGTCAGTTTTATTGTCACTGTAATAGTCAGTGCTTCCCTTCAGGGCCAGCCCTAGAGGGGTCTGTGGTCTGGGACAAATCCCCCCTTTCCTCTCCAGGCTCTGCTCCCACTCCAGCCCTTCCCCCAAGTCCCCACCCCTGTCCCATCTCTTCCAGCCCTGCACTTTCCTGCCCCATTCCTCTCCCTCCCCCACCTCTTCCTGTCCCTGCTCCTCCCCTTCCCCACCCAGCGCATCCTGCACCCCACTGAACAGCTGATCACTGGCAGGTGGGAGGTGCTGAAGGGGAAGAGGAGCAGCTTGTTGGCAAGGCCTGTAGTGTGTGGGGGGAAGGTGGCTGCCAGTGGACCCTGAGCACCTATTTTTTCCCTGTTGGTTCTGCAGCCTCATGGCTCCCACGGAGTCACTGACTTGGCTCCTTTCACACTCTTTATAGAGCAGCAGCCAGGACTTTGGCTGATCTATGGGGTGCTAGATGAGTGGCAGAGGCTACATGTGCTGAGAGTTTGCCTGACCCCTCAGGGACACAGTGTGAGGTGGTGTCCCAGGCGTCTCTATGAAAGGAGCAGAACAGGATTTACTTGGCCCTGGTCTACACGGCGAGTTTAGGGTGGTGCCAATGGACTGTTCGGATCTCACAGCTCTCACTGTGTGCTCAATGTGGGCAATTCCCTGACCCAAGGCAGAGGATATTGGAAGCTGAACATCCAGAGCTTGCAAGATCAAGGAGCAGGGGGGCGAGACCTGGCAGTGTTAGCAGAACGGGAAAGCATCAGAGGGTTCTATGGCAACCAGGGGGATTGATGGGAGTCGGTGAGGGAGGAGTTGGTGGCTTTGTTCCAGCAGCTGGGAAAACACCACAACATTAAAGAAACCAGCGGTGCCAAGTCCTGCAGCATCACCTGTGGGATTTCCACAAGAGCATCCAGGCTGAGGAACCAGTCAGCGTGTGACTGTACGACCGGATCAAGCGACAGCTGGCTGAGTTCCAGGAGATGAATCTGCAGCTGGCTGATTTGAGCGGGAGCACCAAGTGAAGGAAGGGGCGGCCTCCCCTGACATTTTTGTAGCCTGTAGGGAATGGAGACAAAGCAGGGGGATGCGGGGACTCAGGGCAGCACCCGCAGATCTGATAGTGCAGGACCACAGTCGATGGAGGAGGAGAGAGTCCTGCGAGAGGAAGCCGCTGGTGGGCAGCAATAAGTGCAGGATGCAAACCAGCCAGGGGTCTAGAAAATGAAGTGGCAGCAGGTCCCATGGTGTAAATGGGCAGCACTCGGGACTTGGAATCTAAGTTCAAATCTTAGTGGGAGTTATCCCGGGTATGTTGGTTTCCTGTAAAGCCATGGTGCTCAATGTGCTTGGCTACCCTCTCTCTGGGTGAACTAGAGGGAGTTTTTTCCCTCCTGCTGGGTGACTGATGCCCACTGGAGATAGGTCTTTGGTCCGGCCGGTTCAATGGGCTGGCTGCTATACGTTGGGGTCCTAGAAATTAACACTGTGGCTAGAGAGCCCCGCGGGTTGACTGTATGGTTGTTTCTCACTGCTTCACCTGATGTCCACAACTTTGGTCCCTGCAGCTGCCACACTCTTCCTCTTGCCCACATGGCATTCAAAGGAAGAAGTGCCAGGGCCAGGCTTCATAGTCAGGGCTAGGCAGGAGGGAGAGAGAGTCCCAGGCTGGAGCCCAACACACCTTTCCTGCTCTGGGCACCTAGAGCAGAGGTGGCTGGTGCTGACAGCTCCAAGGAAAGGTTAAAAAGCCACAGAGCAGGGCAAGCGGAGGGGAGAACCATGCCTATGTGTGGCCAGCAGACAGCCACAAAGACACCCGGCCAGCCTGCTTCCTGCTCCCTGGCATGTCGAACTCCCAGTGAAGGCCATCCACAGACCAGCATTCGTTGTGCTCAGAGTCATTCCAAAGTGGTAAGGCAGAGCCCTCCCATTTTGAAAAGTCCTGGGGTGTTGTTTGCCCCTGTTCAGACACCCTTGTGGCCCTGCAGTTCACACAGCTCTCCCTGATTTCAGCTGTTAATGAGGGACTCTCATTGCTAGTGCAGCCTAGACAGTTTCTTGCATGAGAGACACTGTCCCAAAAAAGGACTAATGCTTAGAGCTGGTTAACAGTGATTTCAGATCTGTTGGTCTGCAGCAAGACTCTCCATTGAGTCTTAATCAGCTCTGTTATTACACAGGGAAGAACAAAAGGGTCAAGTAGTACCTGGAATCCTTAAGAAGAATCCACCCCACCGAGTACACCACTTGTTGCTACCTGCTCTCAGCTGCACTGAGAATGCTTTGGGTCACTCGTTGGCTTTATCAGCCTAGGGGTCTCAGAAAACGTTAGCTAGTAAGTGCTCCAGTGGCACAATTGGTTAGAATGCAGCACTTATAGAGCAGTGTTGAGAGGAGCTATGCTGAGGTTGTGAGTTCAAACTTCACTTGGAGTACTGGTTTTCATTAACCAAATGGCATCATCTCCTCATTTGGCCCTGTGGAATGTAGAACTCCAGAGAAGGGGAGGTGTTAATAATGCCCCCTTCAATTATTACCTCTTCTCCAGAGTGCAGGTCAGAATCTACAGTCCTTTCTCCCCCATCAGCCCCTGAGCCAGGATCCCTCAAGCAGAGCCTAGAGTCCACCATGGCATCTGTACTATTGACAAAGTGACAGGGACAAAACACTCAAATCCCGCCTGGTGCTGGGAGCCAGGTTTGCACTTCAAATTCTGTCATTCGTACATTTCCAGGTCTGGGAATGTCCCACAACAGCATTTAATAGGAAGCTGCCTGCAGAACAGTGACACTGCACAGAGCTCCTGCGGAGGAGGGGTGGGAATTAGTAACATTTTCAGGATCCTTTGGGAAATGAGCCTTTGCTCACAAGGTTTGTCTCTGTTCATATTTCACCTTCAGGTGTTATGTTGAGGGTTCTTTAGTATATTTTTGTGAGGTTACTAACTATCTCCTCAACTTTAGTTACTCAACTTAAAAATTGATATCACTTGATTTTTTCAGCTCCCTGTGAAAATACAACTGGCATGTGTGGCTTTCTACAGGGGGTCATGATGTTAAAGTTGGGGAATTCAATCTCTGTACTTCTAGGGGGAGGGTGTTGCTTTTTTACAGCTGCCTCACTGCCAGGCACACTGGACTGTTAGCTGCACCCACTGTCCTTTCCAGGGGCCCCTGCTGAACCCTGGGTGGCTGCACTGCCGTGCTGGGGTGACTGCAGGTGAACAAGCTGCTGTGGAGTAATGCAGAGCAGGTGCAGGAAGGAGACGAGGTCACTACTCACATTCTGAATTGGATTTCAAGTCTATCACCTTAACCACTCGGCCAGAACTACTTAACGTACAATTGTTTTACTACATGATAATTCTGTTCTCACTGAATTGTCACTTCAAATTGTTTGCTCAGACCAGCTTCCCCAGCACACTCATGTCTGCGCATCAGTGTAAGTGTGTCCTTGGCTGAACAGCGAGAATTCCTGCCCATTTCCCTTCCGGCTGGAGCAGAATTAGAGTGTGTTTGTGTTAATGACATTGCTGTAGATTGTTGTTCTTCCCCACTCTGACAATTCAGACAGTTATTTTTCTATTCAGATCTCCAGCACATCACTTCAATAGCAGGGGGCAGGATTTCTCTGGGGCACTGAAATATTTAAAGGAGTTGGTGTGCGAACTCAGCCTTGCACTCCACCCTTGATGTTTCCTCGACTAACCACAGCAGCAGAAAGAAAGAGCCGAGCCAATATCTCCCTCTCAAGGATGCAGGTGCCACGACCCCTCTGTCTGCCCATTGCCATTGCAGGAGAGAAGGGTTCACTGGAATCAAATGCCCTGGCTTAGACAAGAGACATAGGGAGGTTTTGCTGTTCATGGATCTGTGCAGAGGAAATTGTGTCTCTGTGTGAAACTGACGTCAGAAATGAAACGTCCACATAGTGGCCCAACGCCCTAAGGAATGTGGGTGAAGGACTCGGGCTGAGAAATGATTTAACAGGGGTTTGTTTCAATTTATTGCCCTGATTAAAATCTATGGCTAAAATCTATGGCTAAAAGGCAGCCATTGTTGTTAGTACTTGTATCTGTGTAAGGACACCCCAGTGGGTGTCAAGTCCATTGCCTTCACCAGGGGCATTCGATTATTTTATCAAGGTATAAATTTCTTGGTCAAGGCCTAGACTCCACAGAAAACAATGCACTGCTGATAAGAAGTATATAAAAAGATTTTGCAGCCATCATGTGCATAACTATGAAGTGTCGTGTTTCACTCTTTATATCTGGCGCCACCTCCTTTCCCTTTAGCCTTGTAGTTGACCAAGGGCAAAGCTGAACCTCTCCTCAGATACCAGGGAGTGTTTCTGTTCATTCCTGCAAGCTACACAAGGGTTTGATGTTGCTGCTTTGAGTTCTCTCGCTCTGCCGGGATAAGGAACAATTCAGGCTGTCACTGAACTGAAGGAGGAAGATCAGTTTTTGACAGGGAGAGGGACGCCTCCTCTTCAAGGTGTTTGTCTGGCTGGCAGTCCTGCTTCCCAGGTCTTGCCCGTGGGGCTTCAGCAATTTTGGGACCGGGTCACGCCCTTGGCCCCACCTGCCACCCCCGGGTGGTCCCCCCCAGGGGCCCTGGCAGTGCAGCGGAGCTGAGCAGTATCTGGCTGTTCACTCCAGTGGCTGTCGGCGCCTCCCAGAGTCTGCACACCCTCCTTCCACACACCCCTTCCCACCTGCCCCCAATCTCCCTCCCAGAGCCTGCACCCCCACCCCTCCTCCTGTTCCCCCTGCCCCAGCCCAGAGCCTGCACCCAGCACCCAAACTCCCAGAGCCATAACAAGGAATTTTTGTGCCCAAGGCAAGGGCCGGCTCCAGGCTCTTTGGCGATGGGTCCCTGAGTCCCTGTTGGAGGGAAGGATCTGTCGCCCAATTGCTGCCGCAGCTTCATTCATCCTTTGGCGGCAATTTGGCAGCAGGTCCCTGAGTGCCTCTTGGAGAGAAGGATCCAGTGCCGAATTGCTGCTAAAGAAGCAGCAGCACAGCTGCCACTGATCATGGTAGAGCTGCACCCCTCCACTTTGCACACCTGAGACAAGTGCCTCACTTGCCTCGCCCTTGTTACAGTGCTGCAAACTCCATCCTAGAACCCCTCCCCCACCCAAACTCCCTCCCAGAGACCAGCCTCTCACCCCTTCTGCACCCAAACTGCCCCCAAAGCCTGTACTCCTCCTGCATCCCAGTCCCCAGCCCAGGGCCTGAACCCTAGACCTCCTTCCCCCACCCAAACTCCCTCCTAGAGACCAGCCTCTCACCCCTCCTGCACCCAAACTCCCCCCAGAGCCTGCATCCCTCCTGCACCCCAATCCCCAGCCTCCACCCAGGGCCTGAACCCTAAACCTCCTCCCTGTACCCAAACTCCCTTCCAGTTCCAGTGTCTCACCCCTTCTGCACCCAAACTCCCTCCAGAGCCTGCACCCCAATCCCCAGCCCCAACCCAGGGCCTGAACCCTAGACCTTCTTCCCCCCACCCAAACTCCCTCCCAGAGCCTTAGGCAGGTGGAGGGTGAAGTTTTGAGAGGCAGATTCTGGGTGGTATCAGTGACATTATTGGCCCACTGGGAGGATTGGAGGACTGGCACTGGCCCTAAGGTAAATTGAGGCTGAGACCCTGCTTTAAGGGATTGGAGCAATGCTGGAGCGACTGACGGGCAGGGAGCTGGGCAGCCATGTGTGCTCCAAGGAGAGTTGTTGTTGTGCTCTGGTGACACAGAGTGGGGGTGGGGAGTTTGTAAGCTGTGGTGTTTGTATAGAGATAAAGTTACTAACCCCCAGGTTCAAAGCTGTTCCTGCTCTGGGCTATACATGACACTCTTTGTTGAGAGTATAGATCAGTGGGTGAATGTTTCCCTGCAGAGTAACAGCTTCCTAGTTCCAATCCAAGTGATTCCCTTGAAAAACTTTTTCAAATGAAAATGGATTTCCAGACCAAGGTTCAGGAGTTCGCTGAATGGGGGTGGGGTGCTTGAAATGAATTTAAACACTCAGCATTTTCCTATGCAAATGAATAAAGACCTAGCAGAGCTGTCCCGCAGCTGAATTCAGTTCCAGGCCTCGGCATCTCTAGGAGGGACACTCTGTATCTGAGGCACGTGGGACACCTCTAGCATGATAACAGGTGAAAAAATGCTGGATTCAACGAAAGATGAGACCATAGGAGGGGAAGGTGAACCGCAGCAACACACAGGGTCATAACACTCAGACACGGGGCTTCGCTGTCACTGCCCCTGTGTTTTCCATTATTTATATCCCCCTCGCCCTCACACTGTCACACACAACCTTCTCCCCTTGAGCCCAATCCAACCTTCCCCCCCTCCCACACACACTCCATGGGACACAGCCTCTCAGTGAGTCACCCAGATGGGGGCTTGTCTCTGCATCTCCTGAGTAGGGGAGCAGAGAGCCGAAAGGGCAACAGGAGACCAATGGTGCTAGGCATGAATAGAAAAGACTTCCCCTCCCCTCCCTCCCTCCTCTTCTCTTCTCTTCTCTTCTCTTCTCAAGAATCTTCTTAATCTCACCCATGGGACATTCCAGCACCACGTGAGCTCAAAGCACCAACCTTCCTCTCAGCAATGGAAGGGGGAACCAGCTCTATCACACGGAAGGAGACTCCCCACCTCTGCTGCTACCATTCAGCAGCCATTAATATGGATTTGGTTTAGCTAATGCAACCCCCTCAACCCCTAATCCATCCATGAATCAAGGAGACAAGACTCTCAGTGGTGCAATGGTTTAGTACATAGGCCTTATAAAAGCAGTGCTGAGTGGAATGATGCTGCAGTTGTGACTTCAACCCTCCTCTAAAGCACTAGTTTTCTTTAAGCAAATAGCTTCTGCCAATCATTTTGCCCTGCAGAAAATACAATTCCAGCTCAGAAGACACCGAGGTCTCCTTGCTTTACAGAGAGCAGGGCAGATTCCATGGATCTACCAGGCTCTGCTCTCTACCAGCTGCCTGTGTCAGAAGGGGTCAGGCAGAGCCCAGAGCACTGCCCCCGACTCCCCCTCAGTCTTTGCTCCCCAAACCACCTTTGTGCTCAACCTCTTCCCTGTGAGAGTCAAACCCTGCCTGGCTTTCTGTATGTTGATGTGGTTTTCGTCTGTCGTGTTGATGTGCATATGGGTCCTGTGTGATTTTGGTGGATGCCTGGCATAGTTTTGTGTGCGTGGGTGTATGATTTTTGCATACAGATTGTTTTTTTACTTAGTATTCTTTTGGTATGTGGTTTTTGTGCTTCCTTGTTGTGGGTTTTTGCTGTATTTTTTGGTGTGGATTTCTTCTTTCTATATTTTGTTTGGCTTTCCCTTATGTGTATATGGCTCTGTGTGCTGTGTGGGTTTGGTTTTTGTTATGTCTGTGTGGACCTGTGCAGTGTGTGATTTTCTCTTTCTCTCTGTGAGTGTTTGTCTCTCTGTTTGTATCTTCATGTGTAAATTCACTGGAACTTTTCAAAATCTCCACAGCTTTGCCAATTGTCACCAGCAATTTTTCTCCATTAACAAATTCTCAAGTGTTCCCTACCAGTTGGTGACCATTACTCCAGCGGCATGTCAGTCTCAGGGTTCTGATTTCCCATTGACCCTTTCCCCTTCTATTGGGATTGGGAACTAGCCAACCAAAAACCCCACTAAGTTTTAGTAAAGGGCCAATAGTCCTTTACATGAGCCAGCCCCATGCAGGTCAGCGATGGCCAGAGAATGCAGCACAAGGTGGTCCCATGGTGTAATAGGCAGCACTCGGGACTCTGAATCCTGCAGTCTGAATTCAAATGTCAGTGGGACCTTATGTTGGTTTCTGGTAAAGCCCTGGAGCTCAAAGTGCTCAATTTCCCTGTTTCTAGTTGTTTAAGTGTGAGTCTTTTCCTTCCTGCTGGGTGACTCAGACCCACTGGAACCAGGTCTTTGGTTGAGATGGCTGCAATGGATTGGGGTGTAGAAGTGGCTATAGCTGCCTGTAGTCCTGTGGTTTGACCTGGTGGTTGGGATTCTTGCTGCTTCACCTGATGCCCACAAGTTTGGTCCTTGTGCTTGCTGCCACACTTTTCCTTTGGCCCACACGGCACTTGAAAAAGGAGTGCCAGGGCCAGGATTAATAGTCAGGGCTTTGCAGGAGGGAGGTGGAGTCCAGCCTGGAGCCCCTCACTCCTTCCCTCCTCCAGACACCTAGAGCAGAGGCGGCTGGTGCTGACAGCTCCAAGGGAAGGTTTACAAGCCACAGAGCAACTGAAGGCGGGGCAAGAGGAGGGGAGAACCATGCCTATGAATGGCCAGCAGACAGCCACAAAGTCCCCCGGCCAGGCTCCTTCCTGCTATGCCTAACACCCACTGAAAGCGACCCGCAGACCAGGATGCAGGGCAGCTGCTGATGCTCTGTGGCCAACATCAGAAGAAGGTAGGAAAGCAGGGCCAGCCCCCTGGTGTGGCCTCTGTCTGTTCCCACTCACAGTGCTCACTTTTGCAGTGGGACAGGAGATTTTACCCCAAGAGGCTTTTCCCCAGCTGGCAAGAAGCAGAGAAACACCCAGGCTCCCAAGACGCTATGTAGCAAACCCCCTCAAGCACAGCGACAGGTGAGCGCTTGGAAGAGGGAAACTGCTCTACACACTAGCCTGGGCAGCCGCCCATTATCTTTGGCGAGTCAGGAAGGGAAAAGGCTAGACTGGAAGCACCTGGGGCTCATGCCCCAGTCTTTATGACACACACCCCCAACTCCTTCCCGGGGCTCTAGTTGAAGCCGGAGCACTGGCCTGAGCAGCCAAGAAGAGGTTCCAGCCCTGAAGGAAGCAGGACTTTCAGCATGAAGGTAAAACTGCAGCAACACAACCACAAAAGGACTTCAACTCTCAATCTCCTGATCCAAAATCAGACACCTTATCCATTAGGCCATGTGAGAAAAGCACCTCCAAGCACTTCTTTAGAAAAGGCAGACACTGTGTTTCTCGGGTCTTCTACTGAGGGGGGCCGAGACTCTCTGGGCACAAGAAGTAAAGGTCCCAGCGACACGTGAGAATTAATTCTATGGAGCCAGGTGCAGGACTTTGGCAGGGAGGCTCAGGTATGGGGGTGCAGTGGATGGGCTGGCTGTCTAGGTGAGGAGATTTAGTGACCCTCAGGTGCAGGAGGGAGGAAGAGAAGGAGGAATTAGCAGTGGCCGTGGAGAAGAAGAAGAGGGGTGGAAGCTCTTAGCAAGCCTGGCTAGCTCAGTCAGTAAAACATCAGGCTCTTAATGGGAGGGGCCAGGGTTTGAGCTGCTATCCAGGGACTCAGCTTTTAAATTGCCTTTTGTGCCAGGAGCCAAATGATTCCTGGTGGTGCCCAGAGCCATGTGTGGGATCCTGCCAGCTCAGACTCAGGGAAGGCTTCTGCACTCAGAGCCGCTGACTTTGAGAGTTCCTGGGTGGAGCTCAATGCCTGCTCCACCTCAGGCCCTGTCCCCAAACCATCAAATCTCTTCCTGCCCCACTTCTTTCTCTCCTCACTCTTCCAGCACACCCCATCAATAGTCAGCAGGAGGCGCTGAAGGAGAAGAGGAGGAGCTTGTCGGCCAGGCCTGCTAGGTGGGAGGTGTAAGGGCAGAGGTGGCTGCTGGGCACTTTTTTTTTCTCTATTAGTTCTGCAGCCCTGTAGCACCCATGGAGTCACTGACTTGGCTCCTTTCACATGCTAGAGAAAGGAGCAGAGCCAGGGCTATGTCTGATCTATGGGGCACTAGGTGAGTGCCAGAGGCATCAGGTGCTGAGAGTTTTCCTGACCCCTCAGGGACACAGTGTGAGGTGGTGCCCAAGGGATCTCTATGAAAGGAGCAGAACAGGATTTACTTGGGGTGGGGAGAGAATTGAGAGTGTCTCACAGGGTTGTAGAGAGGTATTGCCTGGGTGAGAGACTGGCTAAAACAGAGGCCTCGCTGTGAGCAGGATTTGAACCTGCGCAGGAGAACCCTATTGGATTTCAACTCCAACGCCTTAACCACTTGGCCATCACCGCTGTGAACACAAAAATACCCCAATGCCAGAGAAATTGGTGAAGAATCACAATGGCCAGGTGTTAAGTCATCTGAACTACAGAATTCCCACCGTGAACCTGGCTCCCAAAGCACGGGGGGGATATGGGGTTTGTTCTCTTTGCTTAGCCATTTGCAGTCGCACAGAGAGCGCGTTTAAAAGTCTCCCCTCCCACAGAGCTGGAATGGGAAATGATTCTCAGCTTGATGTGAGTGAGGATGTCTGGACCAAGGGGCCAGGGACAGGCCTTTGCTATAAAAACCAGTGAGACACGGAACCAGGCTAAGGAAAATGTTTCCTGGAGTCAGTAACTGGAATAGCAGCAGTATTCTGCAGAGAAATGTCTCACAAGAGGAGTCAGCACATTAGTGGTTTGGTAGCAGAAGTCACAGATACAGCGGGGGAGGTCTGTGGATCGGGAGTGAGGGGCACTGGCAGAGCAGTGAGAGGGGAGCCCAGGGCTGGGATAACAGGAGCTGTGGGTCAGGACAGGCAGTTCTGCGCAGAGTGTTCAGAGGTGCCCTGTATCTGCTCTTTCTCTGCACTGTCCCTGCTCCCAGAATGCACCAGGCCATTGACTGAACTCTTCCCCTGCAGGCTGAGCTGGTTTTGTTTGCTGTGATCCTGTTGGATGGGCAGGGGCAGGGCCGACTTTAGGAAGTGCGGGGCCCAATTCGAACATTTTCGGCTGGGCCCTGGCAGGGATAACTTAAAAAAAAAAGTGGAAAAAAAAATCCTTTCATTTCTTTCATGTATTATTTACTTTCCATAACTATATGAATAATAAAATTATATATTATATACATTGCTTCATATATGCTGTTGATTGGCTATTAATGACCGCCGTTTCACATGTGTGGGTCCCCACCACGCCCTGGGGGTGTGCACATGTGTTGGTCCCAGCTGCTCCCTGCCCCCCTCATTGAAGCAGGTGTGCAGGGTTACTGCCCTGGAAACTGCAGGGCAGCAGTGGACATGGGGCTGGCTGGAGGCAGGGCAGGGGCTGACTGGAGGTAGGGTCTGGCGGCAGGCAGGGCAAGGGGTGTGGGGCTGGTTGGAGACAGGAGGTGTGGGGCTGGCTGGCTTCAGGCAGGGCCACAGGGGGGGTGCAGCAGGGGTTTGCAGGGCTGGAGACAGAGGAGTGCAGAACTGGGTGGCTTCAGGCAGTGGGGTGCAGCAGCGGTTGACTGGAGACAGGGCAGGGGGTGCGGGCTGGGCAGGGTGTCCAGGGCTGGTGCGGGCAGCAGTGTGTGGGGGGCTGGCTGGCTTTGGGCAGGGCTGCAGGGGTGTGTGGCAGGGGTTGACTGGAGACAGGACAGCGGGTTTGGCAGGGGCTGGCTGTGGGCACGGGGTGCAGAGCTGGCTGCAGGCAGGTGGGGCCGGACTGGTGTGGGCAGGTCAGGTGGTGCAGCGGAAGCAGCAGGAACCCCGGCCCTTTAAGTAGCCGCAAAACCCCCTTCTATCCCACCCTGGACCTCTTAAATAGCCGTGGGAGCGCTGGGGAATGCATGGCAGAGGCGGGGCTCCGGAGGCTATTTAAAGAACCGGGGTGGCAGAGGCAGCTGGATCCCCGGGCTCTCTAAATAGCCCCCAGAGCCCCTCACTGCTCCAGGGCTCTGGGGGCTATTTAAAGGGCCCAGAGATCTAGCTGGGGTCGCAGGGCTTGCTGCGCTCTGGCCGGAGCTGCAGACAGGAGAATGGGGCTTGCCGCGCTCCAGCCGGAGCTGCTGGGCTTGCCGCACTCCGGCTGGAGCGCGGCAATCCCTGCAGCCTCTCTTTCCCGGCTGGAGCCCCAGCCAGGGAGCGGCAAAGCCCCGCCACCCCGCTCTCCTGGCTGGAGCCCCGGCCGGAGAGCGGCAAAGCCCCGCCACCCCGGCTGGAGCTCTAGCTGGGAGAGCGGGGCCGTGCCGCGCTCCTGCCGGTGCTTCGCTCAAAGGAGCAGGACCATGGAAGACCCCGGAGCAGACCGCAGCCAGGGACCAGGGTAAGTAAAAAAAAAAAAAATTAAAAAGGTGCCTAAGGCTCTGGGCTCTCTTAGGCGCGGGGCCCAATTCCCCGGAATCGGCCGATTCGGCCTAAAGCCAGCCCTGGGCAGGGGAGGGACTGACAGTCCCAGCACAGAGCCAATACTTCCCTGTCACCCAGCACCCTTGGCCCTGTATCCACCCAGCCTAGTAGAGAACTCAGCAGGGCAGGTCAGCCAGGAGCTGTGCCCTGCCAGGCACCCAGGGGCATCTACCCTGCAGCTGGGGGATCTCCCCAGCATGGTCCATGGGAGCTCGCGCACTAATGGGGTAGTGGCAGCAGCCGTGTGGTGGGTTGGGCTGGTGACCTGGGTCCATCTCCTGGGGTCGGCTGGGTTCATGCTCAGACGACTGGCCCCAGCCACTGGCTGAGCCCCCCAGCCACGCTACTGCTGTTAGCGCACTAGCCCTGGGTGGAAGGACCTGGGACTGGAGCCTGGGACTGGAGCCTTAAAGAGGGAGTGGGTGAAGGCTCCCCTCTGCTTTCAGGCTGAAGGAATCCTGGGTTTGGTCAGTCCATCCGGGGGGTCACATCGCTCCCAGGCAAGGAGAGGAGGAGAACTCCCCCCACAATGACACATGCGGATCCTGGAGAAGAAGAAAGAGAAAAGAGACCAGCAGCAGGTGAAGGTGACTGAGGAGGGGATTCCCTTGTGCATGTTACGGAGCACTTGGCAAGCTGTGGCCATTCAAACACACTGAGCTTTACTAATGAGCAAGGCCAGGCTGCTGTGACTTGGAGAACAATTTAGGTGTCATAATGGACAAACAACTCAGCATGAAATCCCCGTGCGATGCTGTGGTTGTCCTTGGATGTACAGACAGGAGAACAGTGACTAGATATAGGGCACTAGTGTTATCTCTGTGTACAACATCAGTCAGACCAACACTGGACTCTTGCACACAGTCGTCTTGGCCACATTTTAAGATGAAGAACGAGAAATTGGACGGGGGACAGAGATGAGAAAAAAAAGTGCTGAAAAGTTGCCTTCCAGTGCAAGACAAGAGCTCAGTCTGCTCAGTTTATCACAGAGAACACCAAGAGGTCACTTGATGACAGTGCTTAAATCCCCTCCCAGAGAGAATATCCTGGATACTGAAGGGCTCTATAACCTAGCACCAAAAGACAGAACAAGAACCAGTGGCTGGTAGTTAATAGCGGAGAAACTAAAATGAAAAATAAAGGACACATTTGCAATTGAGTGATTAAACATTGGAACAAAGTACCCAGAGCAATGATGGATTCTCCACCCCACATGGAGGTGGCAGAAGGGGACAGTGGGGGCTGAAGAAAGTGCTCTCAGGTAACATAGAAAACCATTTCTCTCCGGTGCTTGGCTGGTAGCCTTGCTTTCATGCTCAGGGTCTCCCTGATCTCCATTGCTGGGGTCAGGAAGGAATTTTCCCCAGCTCACACTGGCAGGGATGTTGGAGTTTTTGTCATCCTCTGCGGCATGGGGAACAAGTCACATGCCCGGATCAGCTGGGTACATCTCACCAAATCAATTACAGTGCAGGGGCCTCCAGTATTGGTACCTCTTTGCCTCTCCTATGCTCCACCTGCGGCACACAACGGGATATTCTCCTAAAGGCTGGAATATTTTGGTTTAATCCCGGTTGTTGGGCTCAGGGCAGGGGTCACTTTGTGGCCTGTCATGTGCATGGGGGTTAGACAGGATTATAACTTAACCCCAACTATACATACAATATGATGGGGGCTAATTTAGCTACAACTAATCAAGAAAGAGATCTTGGAGTCATCATGGATAGTTCTCTGAAGACGTAGCAATGAATTGACACATATGACCCCAAGATGAGATCATTAATACACTAACCTGAGGAGAAGGACACCCCAACATTAGTAGGGAGAGGAAATACAAAAAGGGAAGAGGGGAGAAACCCCTACTGAACATGCATTACATCTAGCGATGGCAGCAGAACAGATTATCGCCTACACAACCCGAGAATGGGATCTGCATGTTACTGTAGACAGATCAATGAAAAGCTCCACTCAGTTCACAGCTGCCAGCAAAAAAGTTAATATCATGTTAGGGCTCAAAAGGAATAGGCTGGAGAATAACTCCGAACATTTGTACATAACCAAGGGGGAAGCCTCCAGTACTCTGGGACCACTCTGCCTACTACTGTGCTGCACACAGGATATTTTATATCTATCTTTGAGAACTGGGGAAGAAATGGGTCTAAAAAGAAACATTTGCTAATGAGAGAAAACCACCCGAATATGAAGAGATTTTATATTAAGTGAGAGTAATTGGACAGTGGAATTTGAATAAACAGACAGTAATAATTCCCCCCGCACACACCCACACCATTCACATGGCAGCAGAGAGCCCTTTGGGGAAGTGCTTTCAGAGGGTACGTGAAGGGAGTGTGGAGCAGGAAAGCTCCCTGGCAGTGAGGAAGAGGCAGAAGCAGGGGCAGGCAGGTGACTGGCAGTTGGGGGTAGCAGTAGCCAGGACTGTGTAACCTTGTCCTGGACAGTCTCCAATGGGGACTTTTTCCTCCTGTCCTCTTCCTTTCCAGCAGAGAATGGCCACCCCAGCCCACCCCAGAGGCAGCTGTGTCTCAGGGCTCTGCAAACTACACCCATTAAGCCCCTTCTACTTTGGGGAATGATTCAGGACAATTTCCCAAAGGAAGAAAATTTGCTGCAGATCAAACGGGTGTGAAAATATCCCAAATCTGAGATTGTTAAATTACATTGGAGAATTAAAGAGAAAATGGGGTAAAATCTGAAAAGGAGTCTAGAGAAAGTGTCAATAATTGCTCCACCAGCACTGACCCCTCATGGAGCCCTTGCTGCTTTTACAGCTGAGAGGAGACTTCCTCTCTCTGACGCCTGGCCATGCTGGAACGTGGTGACCCAGTGAAGCTGACTTGAGGCTGATGCAAGGTAAGTAAAGCTGAACCAGCTGCCCAGGGTACAGGGCTGGAAGTCAGAATGGGGGGTGGGTGGGCCTGGGTTCCCCTACATCAGTGGTTCTCAACCAGGGGTACGTGTACCCCTGAGGGTACGCAGAGAACTTCCATCAACCCATCTAGTTAATTGCCTCATTTTACCACAGGCTACAGAAAAAGCACCAGCAAAGTCTGTACGATCTGACATCCCTGCACACACAGTGACTCGTACACATGGCTCCATGCCCCCGGCACTGACAGGGGAGCGCAGGGCTCACACGCCCGGGGTGTTTGGATAATTCTCAGGTACAAGGAGACGGTTGCCAGCCACGTGCAGTCCCCGAGCGCTGGGACAGGCAGCTGTTTCCAGATCGGACACTTGGTGCCCACAAGTGACCAGCTGCCCGACAGCAGCTCCTGGACCTGCCCCTTTGGCACGAGACCCCCCAGCCCCTCCCCCACTCTACCCCCAACCTCCCCTCCCCGAGCTGGGGGAGAACCCAGGAGTCCTGGCTCCCAGCCCTGCCCAGCCCCGTGTTTCCATAGGGCTCCACCCGCCCGACCGCCCCCCGAGTGGGGCAGCCCCGCGGGGCACATCGGGCCGGGCACAGACGAGGCCAGGGGAGAAGCAGGCGCCCGGCAGCCCC